>JAUZNC010037624.1:0-18565 GCA_034780395.1 Vannuccia rotundouncinata | reverse complement strand
AAAATAAAAATTTCTATTGTTATAAACGGTGATTCAAAAAAACATTTTTTTTCCAAAAAAAGGCAAAAATCGTCGTATATATATAAATTATAATACTATATTTTTATATTTAGATTTACATTTCATAAAAGTTTTTGTACTTCAAAAATGACGTCACGCAAATTTGGGCTATGTTTTACCCCCCCCCTCCCTTCTTGTATCACGCACAGTCACAAATTTTGAAACCCCCTTCAGAAAAGACTATACGTTAAGTTTTACCACCTCCCCTATATATACGTACCCAAAAATTCAAAAGTGTTCCTTTTCTTTTTAATTCTGTTCTTTTCAGCTTATCAAGTTTAGACCTGACTGCTAGTGGAACATTTTCTTCCGATTTTTAATTTCATTCCATAAGGCGATTACCTCACTTTGACATTTGGATTTTTGTAAATTAGGGTAAGAATTGCAGCATGCTTTAAAAAAAATCTGAGTAGGTACAACTGTCGAAAACCAGACATTATTTCGAATAATTTGTGAATCCACATCAAATGTAAATTCGTTTAATTTAAACAAAATAATTTGCTTTAAAAATAGAGTAATGATAATATAACAGCTAGCTATCTTTCTCTATGCGGATTATACAGGAATGTTTTGTGACGTCACAATTTTGGAAACCCCCTCTACCCCTCCATCACGCTTTGTCACGGATTTATCAACCGTCTCGCCCCTAATCAGCATGACATCATTTTTGAACCGCCCTTTATTATACATAATTTTTTAATCATTAGTAGAAAATATGAACATTTTTATATAAAATGGATTAGATCTTAGCAATTAAGATACCTCGCATAACTAGATACTTAAATTGTTTGTATAACGCAGTTATGAAATGATTTCATACATATAAAAATATTATATTTAGTAAAAATAATTACCTATAGTACTTAGTAAATATATTAACCTAGAGTTTTTAAGTAACGAACAAGTAATTCAAGTAATAATTATATCTTTCTAACATTTTTAAAGTATTATATTATTGTTTAATCCATTAAAAGAAATAAAAAGTTCACATTTATTTGTTTGTGGGTAAATTGATAATTGATAAAAATGTCGGTATTATTAATTTATTTAGTTATAGGAATAATTGGAATCCCAGAACTTAATGTCTGTTTAAACTCTGATATTGAACACACCGATCTGGATTTAACATCTGAAGAAAGCGAAGAGGATGAAAATCAATATTCTGTTGAAAAATTTAAGAATGGAAAAGTTTGCACATATTTTGGTAATTAATTTAATCATAATATTTTTAATTACTATTATTTGAAAAATTATTTTTTGCATGGTATCAAATACAAATTTATTATCTCATTACATTTTTAAATACATAAATATTATATATTACTTTAAACTTGAATAATGCAAATACACACTTGATTTTAGGCAATTTCTATCTGTTTATATATAAAATTTGGCTCTGTACACACAAGATATTGGCAATAATTTCCATTAAAAATAGTCCTGGATGTGCAGAGCCCAATTTTATAAATATACACAGACCCATAGCTAGCATTTTTTCAGTGGTTGACAACCACTTATATATGGGAAACACCTCAGTAATTAAAAAAAACAATATAAAAACACCCAATTTTTATAGAGATCTAAATCAAAAAACAACATATATATATAATAACTTTAAGATATTTTTTCAAAGATAAAGAAGCCAATTCATTTTTAAATTAAATTTAAAACATTTTTACCATTTAAATATTTAAAAAATGCTTTATGTTTTAAAAAATTACATTTACATCTGTACAGATTATATGGTTTACACTTAAAATATCATTACATAAGTTATTTTGTTTAAATTATTTATATAATATAAGTTAACAATTTACAAATTAATGAAATAAATGAGGAAAAAATAATAATATCAATTTTACAGCTAAGAAAAGAAAATAAACAGATGACCAAATACCTCCTCAAATTAAATATAGAAGAGTATGGACAAGGGGATGAAGGCTTTTTGGTTTATTCATGGACCTTTATATGAGAGGTTTTTGTTAGGGCTCTGATGCCCTATTTAGTTTTTTTGTGCTTTCTTCCCTCTTTTTCTTCTCCCTTTATACAGTGTGCCATCCTAAAGGCAATACACTGTATAATTTTTGATTTTGTTTAAAAATTTTAGATTTCAATACATATTAATTCTAAATATATTGACTTTAAAATATGCACTATTAATTTAAATGACTCAGAAATTAAAAAAGCAAATTGATAATTGTGTAACAAAATCATGGCCACATTAACTTGTATATTTAAGCTACTTAATGTGTTGCTAAATAATTAATGTCTCATTTCTGGAAGCCAAAATAGATAATATGAATAACAGACCAATAATGAATACACTATATGTGATGCTCACTCTTATGCCAAAATATATCTATGCATAACAAATGATATAAATTTAATCATTAACAACTTCAAAAATTCCTTATTAAATTTTTTGTTTTATGTAGTATATTTTACATATTATGTTTCATTTATAGTCTATCTATAATTATTACTAACAAACATTTAATTTGAACTTGAAATAAATCATTATATTTTATGACATTTTTCTACATAATAATATTTAAATTATGCATATTTTATACACTGAAATTAAATAAAAGTTTAATAGTATTTAAGTGGTTTAATTCATGTTATTTTAGTCTGATTCTTTTCATAAAATAATTATACTCTTTTCATAAATGTAAGCCTATCCACCTAAATAATGATTCATGGTATACTTAGCAGTTGCAGTGTATTTCTTATATAATTACATACATTTCAATTTTGAAAGTAATATAAACTAAATAAGTGTGACTAATCCAGTTGAACAACAGTCATCAAATGTTTAGTAGCTCTTGAAAGGTCAATTTTATCATTCTTGGAACTAAATAAATATTAGTAAACACTATATAAATACTAAATATTTTTCTCATTCAGTCTAATTCATTTGAATGATAATAATACTGTAATAATATTGTGGGTATACAGTATAAGAGGAACAAAAAATCATGACACAGTAATTTTTTAGAAAAGTGGTTTGTCCTTTAAAATATTATTTAAAAAGCAAATTAGATTAATTATTATAAAAAAATTTATGAAAATCAATATTTAAAATTTAAGGTTGCAATCACTATTTAAGGGGCACCAACCTAAATTTCCAGTTGGAGCAAATAGTCCACACCAGAAACTAATAGGAATGGCCTAAAATTTTGTGTGTGCAATTGTGCTAGAAGAAAAAAATTTATTATTAATTATTAGTGTCTATATTTCTATATAACAAAACTATTTTTTTAACTCTCCTATATCTACAGATAAATATATCCATCAGCATTTCACATAGGCCAAGAAGGATATATTTTATATAATTTTATATATTAAAGATTTGGGGAAAAGCTCAAATAGCCAGTATACAAAAGACATGAAATGTATGCAGGCAGGAATATGAAGCATAAAAATTTATTACTAAACAGTTCTTTAACTTAGAATGAGCAATATAGCAATAAATGATTTGAAATATAAATTAATATTATTTTGCTTATGTTTTAAATTATTTTAAGTTTTTTTATATTATAGGAGCTATTATCCTGGATAAATTTTGGTTAATTAATTTTAAAATGCTATTCATATAAATTAAATTAAATTTCATTAAATAAAATCAGTACTTATTTAAACTATAACTACTTGCTTTTATAAAAGTTAAATAAGTCAAAAGTTGAGTTTACTTAGCATATTAGTTTTTGAAGTATATATTAAATTTATATTTTTTTCATGAATTAATATACCATGTCAATTGAAAAAAATAAAAATTTTTGTAATATTTATTTCTATAATATTATTGCATTTTGTCTTTATAACTCAATTTAAGATCTGTATAAATTTAAAAAGATTGGGTATTGACATTATTTCATAAATAACTCCATTTAATAATTTATTTCATGCATTCACAAAACATTTTTAAATATTTCAGATTTAAACAAAAATAGTTCTCATATTTATATTTTTTATTATTTCTTTTAAATGTATTAGAAATTTTATGTATTATTTATAATGTCCATTATTATCAATCTGATTGACAAGAACAATATGAAACAATTTTAATTTTCAATTTTGATATTTTTTCCATATTTTGGTAACTTAACTATACACATAGAGCAATTTTTTATATTACTTTTTATATTCAATGAAGGTTTACATTTTGTGCTTGTTGCTTTAGTTTAGAATTTAAATATAGTACCACTTAAATCATAACATATTCATGTTTTTGCTACCTAGGAAAAAATACTGGAAAAGTCTTGGAATAGTCTTTAAATTGCATTTTAAAAATACTGAATGAACACTAAATGTATATTAATTTGTTTTATTATCCTTAACTGAAATGACTACATTCAAACATTTTAACTGTCGATATATATCTTATCAGGCAGTAATAGTATATAACTATTTTAAATATTCTTTAGTGTTTATTGAATTAACAATTGTAGTTTTATTTAATTAATTAATCTTTATTAAAATAGATAACTTTGGTAAGTTTTATTTATAGTTTATTTACAGTTTATAAATATATAAATTTAATTTCTTAACTCTCAATTCATAATAATGAACATACTATTTCTATTTTACTCCAGTAATATTTTGTTTTAATTGTTTCCCATTCAATTTTAAAATAATTATAATTAAATACAAAAACACATTTAGGAACAACTCATAACTAAATCATATTATAAAAATGAAATGAATTTTCAATAAATAAAAATAATTTTATTCTGTATTTTGATTAGTGATAGATGATATTTGTCAATTGATATTTGTACTCCAAGTTATATCAAATTGTTTGATTAAAAATTATACTGGTTTTTCAATTTAGGGTTAATTTATCATTCGGATTACATAATCACAAAATACTTAGCACAATGTGTGTCAATGAATGAGAGAGTATTGTAATTTGACATTTTTGAAAAATCTCACAATTATATAACAGGCTCATCTTGTAAAACAATCGCAATTAATTCTAAATTTTTGTGTTGCCCCTTTTTTATCACCCAGCTGGAGCCCGCAATTCGGCCCCTGAAGACAGTCTTGTAAACTGCTCCTGGTACAAAGACAATGCTTGCTGCAAGAGGACTGAAGTTACCTCGGTATTTGGGGGGATGCCTCCACTGCACTTGGCCAGTAAAACTTGTCGCAATATGATGAACTATCTCATGTGTTTCTTTTGTAGCCCCTACCAATATCACTGGTATCGCAAAGCGTAAGTTTCTCTATGCAGGCATATATATATTTAAGTTCACATTATGCCTTTACTAAGTTTTTAGTATAATGGAGTGTCTCGATATGTCAGCGTTTTTGGTTTGATAAATTATAATTTTGCGGTACAATTTGAATGTATTAATTTACAAAATTTTTCCCCTTTTCATTTTAAAAGAAATATTAAGTTATATATTATACAATGTTAAATACTATTTTTATTTTTCAGCAAAGCAGTGATCTGTACAGACTTTTGCAGAGATATTTTACACAATTGCAAAGATGCTTACTATTCAGGTACTAGCCTGGGTAAGTCGAAAACATCATTTTCATTTACGAGATCTTGGATAATTCTACGATAATCTCAATTCCAGGTTCTAAATACAAGCGTGGCGAAGACTTCTGTCGCGCACAGAACTTTGATGTTGGACAGGGGGAACACAACTGTTTTGGTTATGACCCCAGCGTGTTTGGGGGTGCTGTTGCCATAACTACTAATACACTTGTATGGTATTCTGGACTTGTGGCTCTTATTGTACACATCAACTGTAATCTTTTTGGGTAGAGTCAAATTCTAAATTCAAGTAATATATTTGCCATTTTGAAATTTTTTCTTACACAATGTAATGGGTCAACATTCACAGTGAATCGTATTTATATATTATTACATGAAAAGTTTTATATTATATAATCATGGTAATTTAAAATTTGTATTTCATAGAAAATTATTATTATTTAAATGTAATTAGTTTTATAATTAACATAAACATATAAAACAAATTATCATGTGGTATAAAAATTATCACAATTAAGTGTACATACATAGATTATTTGATTTTCTGTGATATCCACTCGTTGGGGTTCTGATAATAAAATCAACTAATATATTTGAATTGACAGTCATTTCGGGTTGTCACCATTTACATTTGCTCAGAAAAGTATACCTTTATCACATCTCACTATGGAAACACACTTCCTATCATGTTTATGAATATTTTAGGAGTAAAACGTTACATACTACTGCACTGAATAGGGAGTAGTGAGCTTTGCATTTTTATGATTTTACATTCCAAATCTCTTGTATTGTACCAAACATTTCAATTATTAATATTTATTTAGTTTTATCAATTATTTGTATCTATATGTTGTTCTATTTGACTTATATTTTATTATAATGCATTTGTTGTCCCTAAAAATTAAGAGAGTTAATTAGCATTTACTTATTTTACCTTTACGTTTCTGTTTTCAGAGTCTACTTATATTTATTTGTTTTTACTTATAACTTGTATTTGTTATGTTGTTGTGCACTTTATATTTATAATTGGTGTAATATATTTTATGTTTTATTGTTAATTTTTAAAATTATTGCAATTTTTATTTTTTAATTGGAATAAATACAATTAACATTTTAATTAATAATATTTAGTTCATTGTGAATATATATACAATCTTTTTTACAAAACAAAAACGTTTTAACAAAATTTAAACGGGACTTTAAGCGGATATAATTTTAACAAAATATAATAAATTAGTACTAATACTTATTATTAAAAAGAATCTTTTTCGCTTCTAGAAATATATTTCCCAAATAGATTAGGGTATTTCCTACAAAAACATCAGTTATAAAAATAATATATAATTAATGAATATTGAAATTTTTTTATCCATGCCTTAAAAATTCCATTAATAATAAGTAGGTATATTATAACCAAGAAGAGTATAGGTCCAAAGGTTTTCACACGAAAGAGTTGAAATAAGTATTGGGATTTAAATATTTATCCGATATAATAGGGGATTTGAATTTATTCAAATGTAAGATTTCTCTCTTTTACAATACCTTTTGATATGAAGTTCGATTTGTATAATTAATTAATTATATTATACAAACTTAGTAAAATATATATTATTAAATAATAATTATATAGATTGTTGAAACAAAGACTAAATGATTATCGAGACGCTTAATTATGCTTTCAGTGTTAATTTAGCCAAAAGGCCGATTATTTTTCCACAATAAAAGGATGTAGACAATATAAAAAACATACATTTAAATATTTTAGTTCACATAAATGTTAATGAAATTGTATTACATATAGTACTTATTATATAATATGTTCACACATCTTGTAAGTAAATACATATTAAATTGTACATATAGTATCGTTAAATTCTCAACATTAATAATACCACATATAATACTAAAGTTTTCAAATAGTAGGTACTAAATTAGTAATTACATATACCTATTAATAATTCCTTGAAAGTGTACAGTCGATCTATATGAAGGATAAAAAGTTCCCATTGAATATTTTTTATATTGTCTAAATCTTTTTATTCAGGAAAAATAATTGGCCTCGACTCAATTAACACTGAAAACTTAATCTGTTGAGCGTCTTGGTGTAATTCACGTAGTCCTTGGACAAAAATTCAATGGCAAAAGAAAGTATACCTATAATTAAAAAAAATTTAATAGAATATATTTTTTGAAACGGTATGAAATAATAATGAATACAACATATTAAGTTTATTATATAAATCTAATCTGAATTATGTATAACGAGTTTAGACATGTTAATGAAAATCTAAACTTCTTCTGGCAACATAGAAACCAAATTTATGGATAATTAAATTATTTGTTTTTTTACTAACCCGTCCATAACAAACAAAACCATAATTTTCAAATCTCTTAAATAAAGATAAATCAGCTCATTTTGCCTGCCTGGGGCGATAGACTTGAAGATGACGGGGTAAGAGCACTCAACGATGACCGGGGAGCAGTTAGCTGACCACCGCTATTGCAATGAAGCAATGTCCTCTGCGCCTCGCCTCCTTTTCATCACCCTTAAGAGATCTTACTTTCCTTGCGAGATCGGCAGCAAAGAAGACAACGGTCCTGTCGTAATTGATTCAGTCACTTCAAACACACTTCAATTGAAAGAAACGAAATTAACACGCGTAAATCACACACCCTGCGCCCCCAAGGCGTATAACAGCAATAAAACGAGACCTCATCTTGTCCTATGGAGAGGAGCCTCCAATCCTTACTAACAAACAACTATATATAATTTAAAGGAAAAAAATTGTTCGAATAATGGATCTCTCATTCCTGGAAGAATATCCCTGCGATCTGTTTGAAGTGTCTGGTGAATGTTCGGGAATTGCACCAGGACCGCCTGACCTTCTAGAGTTTAAAGCGTGTCTACAAGACTATCGGTGTGACGTAGAAGGGGACGAAGGGCCTCCACGAGTTGTGGCTAATGTTAGAGAGAGGAAGCGAATGATGAGCATCAATTCCGCCTTTGAGGTGATCTTGAAATTTTATTTTAAAATATTTATTTATACATATAGGGAAAATGTATAAATTTCATTAGTAAAATAACTAGTTTAAATTAAATAAAACATGAACATACTTTGCATTTAATGGGTGTAAATATTATAATAAGGAAAAAAAAATTTTTTTAATGCAACCATGTATTGAATCGCCAAGCAGCGTTTTATCTAGAGCTTCGTGAAACCCATTTCCAGTATAAAGAGAATATACAAAATATTGATGCTGTACTATACATTTATATGCGAAATACATTTTTATTTTATATTTTAAATTTCTTTTTTCTTTTTTAAAAAGTTAATTTAACTGGCTAAACATATTATATATTACTATATTTCAAACTATATATGAACTTATCGGTATAGCCAAATCTAAAACTGTGTATAATACAGTAGTTTTCTGATTTTTAAATTCTTTTGTTTGTTTGTTAAAGGAACTACGGTCTTGTGTACCTACCTTTCCATATGAGCGACGTTTATCTAAGATTGACACCCTTCGCTTGGCGATCGCCTATATTTCCCTTCTTCGGGATCTTCTGAATGACCCAGTTGTCCAGGATCCAGTTCACTTTATCGCTGCTCAGTTACAGACGCGCAATAGAAATCATCTTCCTTGGTTCACAAGCGGTAGGTATATGTGGATTATTTCTTATTTGCATTTTTTTAATAGTCTCGCTCAAGTTGCTTATATATAACTTATGGGTAGAATATTCCAAAAACTTCCTACAACAATTATATTATTCTTTTCTCCTGAATCGTTTCATTTCAGAATATTTTTATTTATCAACACTTTAGTGAACGGTATTCGATAATTATATTATCTATATAATTTAATATTACATATTTATAATTTGTGTTTAATAAATTCAGTGTAATGCAATATCCATAATATTTACGGTCGATAATGTATACTTTTTAGGGTGAGTTAGCTAATAATGTACCCTAAAAAAGTATGTATTATTTATCACCCTTAAATATTATGGATATTGCTATATTATATGTATACTAGAATATTAAAGGCTTTATATGATTGTCGCTCTCGTTTTTGGAAATCGAATATTTAAATTTAATTAATATTAATTAATTAAGCATATTAAGCTTAAAAACCTCCACATTTATACATTGTTTATCATTCTGCTTTGTACTATAATGTCATACTGATATATTTGGGTATATACACTTTTTTAAAGGATTCTAGTATCATTAGATTATAGATTATTTAACTATTTAAATTTGTTCATTATTTTTAAAATATTTGAAAATTCATAAAAAAATATCGTTGCAATTATTTTAATTCATTGTAATTTTCTATATTATATATAAATTTGTTTAATGTTACTCCCTTATATCTAAAACTTAATTTTAAACTTTGTCAGATTTGGTCACCCGCCTCAACTGGATTCAATGGGAACGTCTCGGTAGCTGCCAGGACAGAGTGGACTTTACGTCTCTCTTCACAAAAACAATAACAAAGACCCAAATGTAGCCCTAACCATATGCTGTGGTATGTTCAAAAGTCACATGAGAAAGGGTGTCACACTTTAACATAATTTAAACAAGTTAAATACTTTTCCATAAATGACAGATCCAGTGGGCAATTAAGAGCCCCAATTTCACGATGAAAAGGACGTCTTTATAATTTTTTTCAACTGCACCTTTCAATTAATATTCATTCTTTGTACAAATAAAAGCGATTTCAAGATTAAATTTTAAGCTATAAATACGAATTTAAGTTAGGTACACATTAAAACACATTTTTCACTTGTAAAGAATATTTACTTATTCCAAGGTACACTGTTTATAGCACAATGATTATTGTATTAATACGCTAATTCCTTTTAGTAATAAAGTCAACGTGATATTGTTTTTCTTACTCTCTTTACAATTAATTCATTTCAAATTATTCGGAAAATATTAATTATAGTTTTGGTATTATTTCCCAAAATATTTGAAATAGTTGAAAATGTTATCGATGTTTATTCTATTTTATTGTTATGTTTTTATGTATTATTTCATAAATTATTGTTATTGTATTGTATTTAATAAATATAGTTTTCAATGTTACATTTTTCATGTTCTGTATTTATTCATTTATAAAGAATAAACTTATAGGATTGTCTTACATTAATCAATCAGTTTCTAGTCATTTATACTCTTTGCTACTGAAATTGAAAGTTTATTTTAATTCACCGCATATCAAACCTCGGTATCATTAGATAATTTGGGAGGTTAATATGTCTAACAAATAATGATTCTCGTGTTTTTTGTATTACCTACTATGGTGATATATTTTATTAAATCTGAACGAATCAAGAGAATGAATAATTGCTTATTTTATTTGTCAATGTGAATACTTGGTGTCTATATTATAATTTTCAATTAAATAATCGTTTTTTGATAAATTTTCAAACTTTCTTAAGGTTTTAATTTCATATAGATTACGTAAACTGAAATAAACTTGGTGTAATGGAATATTTATTGTCATTTTATTAAAACACATTAACAATGATGAAGGGAACTATTCAATGATTGAAATATAATGGAATGATATAAATGATAATATATATAATTTTGGGGTAAATAGGGTAAATTGCGTTCACGCTTTGACCGGGATATATAAATATCTTAATAAATAACACGTAATTAGTTCATTGTATTTGAATACTCGAATAAAATATTCTGTTTCCCGGAATTATTATTCATAATTACCCTGCAGTGTCTATTCTCTCAAATCAACATTGTATCTATAAAATTAAAGATTAAAATAAGGTCCGACATTATATATTGATGGCGAGATGAACAAAGTTGGACTTTTGTCATTTCCGCTGTACTATATACACGTAAATTGTCTTTACTTCCTCTTACCGCGGATTCTAATAACTGGAATTTGATTGTGGCTGACTGATTAACTAAATTATTGGTATAAATATATATAAATATAGGAAGAGATAGATAAGGACATCCCGCAACCTTTAACGACGTAGTTCCGGTGGGCCTGTATTTGGTTCAACTTGGAAACATACCTTGGAACTGTCAGCTAATTGAGGAAGACGTTATATTATAAACTATGTACCATTCTTGTAATATATTATTATTATAATTATGTGAAAAATATACATTTTCTAATAAAAAATTAGATGTTAATTAATGAGCCTATACTTCTTTTAAAGTAATAGTAGAAAGCTGAAAGCACGCTTGCAGTGAGATTTCTGAATTATACATAAATTTAATATTATATAAAAAATTGATTTTTTATAATTTTAATCGAAAATTTCTTAGAAATATGTTCTTCATTAACAATGAAATTTTTATATTTTCCTAACAAATTTGAAATTTAAACTAAATATTTCCCAATTACATAGAAACTTTTCATATAATTTACAGTATATTGAAGTCGCTTACGGCCAAAAATACTAACAATCGTTACATGTCGGACAAAAGCACCAAATTTTTTAATAGACATTTTTGATGTCTACAATGTCTTTAAAAAATTATTGGTGCTTTTGTCCGACATGTAACGATAATTCCACTAAGCGACCTCACTAGTATATAGCCATAAACATCTTCATAAGTATAATTTACTATAACTATCTTTTACTAATTTTCTTCTGCGTTTGTTCTGTAAAAGTATTTTTATAAATATTTGAATTTAATCGTAGTCTTCCAATATCTTGGTTATAGATAATAAAAAATAACGCATGTTTTTTCAATAGGTGTATGTTTTTATAATTAAAAATCTTTTAACACTTTTCCTCAATTAAAAATTGTCAGGTCATACTTTACAAGAAAATATTATTGTTTCGACATAAATAAATATATTAAATATTATAATATAAAATTATATATTTGTTTAGTTGGAAAGAGCTAATTTTTATTTTTATTAACAACGAATATTAGTTCACAATTTAAAGCCTATTGCAATGTTTTGTCATTCTTATAACTTATATTTAATTAATTATCTGCACCTTATCCCTTGGGTGTAAACATCCATCACCGAATTTTACACACAGTACATTTCACACACAAATTAGCTGAGAACCAATGACAAGGGTGCCTTACAGCAAATGTAGTGTAGCGAATTACAATAACAGCTAACGGCAGTTTTCTACAACTTTCCTTCTAACAATATGTAATTAAAAGTTCTATCAGGTTGAATACTCCGACTCAATTGTATTGTATAATAATTATAGTTAAATAGAATTTCAAAAGTTGGTAGCAGACCCTTTTGGTTGATGGTTTATTCAAAAGCTAGTGAGTCAAAAAGTCTTTTCATATTTTTATTTCTCTTAACCATCATTATACTATCATTTTTCCAAAATTGTTTATTAAATATTCCTTTATTATGCAATGTTTTAACACATCTGAATAAAAGTAATTATTCTGCAACGTGATTATTCATATATTTAATTAAAGATAGTTATTTAAATTTTAACTTCTTAATATTGAGGTATAAAGTTGTTTAGAAAATAGATAAATATTGGAAATAAAAAAACGAATTGAAACATGAAAAGTGACGGTAATATAGAGATAGAAAATATTGATTGGTAATAGTGATAGAAAAAATAGTTAACTAACTAATTATTTTGAACTTTGCTTCAATGCTTAACAAATATTTTAATTTTAAAAAGGATCCTGTTCTGTTTTCTTCAGATCTTGTCAAGTCCTCTAGCAGACAAAGTGGACTTCAACACACGGTGAAATATGAGGAACCACTGGATCTCACAGCTCCCAAGAAGAAATGGAGTTTTCTTTATAGTAGGGTTATACTTATTGCATAAAGTAAAGTAGTTTGGCTATAAATAAGTTATATAAGTTATATTTATTAAAATTATAATACAATTCTACCACTGTTAGTACGATAATATTTCAATTATTGTAATTATCGTCGGAAGGGAATCTTGTTAGTACATATTAAAGATATAAAATGTATATTTTTATTTGATATTAGTTTTTTTAAATACTGATTATTTAAAGTTAATTCTAATATAAAAATTTGATATAAAAGTATTTAAAATATTGATTATTAAAAGTTAATTTTAATAAAAGATTTTGCTATATAGGACAACAAAAAATAGTTTTTATGGAATATTTTCAAATTAATAATATCAATATTTCTCAACAGATGAGGAGACGAAACGTTTGAAGAAAATTAACTACTGCAACTGGAAAAACAGACTCAATTACGAAAATCACCACGTTAACAAATCAACAACTCTATGTAAGCTGAAACAGGGTTATATGTTTATACTTTTAATAAAAGACACACATATGACATAAAAAGAAAGAATTAAAAATATAATTAATTCAAATAAATTATCATGACTATGACTATTTTCACTAAAATAGACTATACCTTTAATTGAATAACTTATTATTTATTTTCTTTACAACATATGTATAGCAAAGCAACAACAATCATGGATGATGCAAAGAAACCAGCGCTATGGTCAAAGAGTTGCATTTTCACGATTTCTGTCAAATCCATCGGGCTACGTGCCACATCTACACTATCAGGAACTCCTACAAGATCGAAAAGCTCGGCAATACTCTCGGCCAATTGTCTTTCATCAATTTACGCCTCAACTAATTTTTCCAAATTACACCAATACGGGTCAAATCTTCCATAGCCCAGTTCCCTTTACACCACCCCTCCGGCCACCACGCAGAGTCCTCTTTGATCAGTTTCCCGTTTCTTCTTCGTTGGAGGAACAATTAAATTTGCAACGAAGGCGAGGTTAGTTTGTATATTATTGGACTATTGTTATAGTTTACTCAAAGATATTTAAGCGTTGTCAAGTGTTGCCAAGTTGTGTCAGGGAAAACAACCATCTAACATCATCAAATTTTGTATTACTTCTGTAGTTACTTTTTTCATTAGAAATATTGATTTTATAAAGTATATTTTTGTATATGATTGTTTAGGCATACATGAAAGAGCAAAATTTAAACACATTTCTTCAAAACAATGTGACATTTAAGTTCACAGTTCACTTAAAATACAAAATAAATATTTCCCGTCATATGATATAAAGTTAGACTATATAGGTATACCTGTAAATGGATCGATTATTTTACATCCTATTGCTATTTACCCCTTTAAAAAAAGTGTATTAGTGAATGTCTTGAAAAGTGTAAAATCATATTTTGAATACGTAACTCACTTTTACGAACAAATTAATTAATAGTAATTTCACCAATTTTCCTTTTATTTTGTTCAGCTACATCAACAACTTCAAGTGTGCAGTCAACACCACCAACTTCCCCTCTAGAAATAGACTTGCTTACTAAATCATCTTTTACCGTTAGCCCTTTCTTCCCACACACTCAAACTGGACCAGGCAAATCGCCTCAGCTAAAACCACCATCACAATCATCCAACTCCAAACCAGTTACCAACACGGTCACCCCCCCTCCAACAGACTCTTGGTGTCTGGAGGAAACAACCTCTAACCGACGAAAGAAGACGGTGGGCCCAAGCGAGTCAGCGAGTTGTCACCTATGGCAATATTTGTTGTTACTATTGGCAACGCCTGAATACAACCCAAGCTGCATCAAGTGGATGGACCGGGGGGAACGGATTTTTAAACTGGTCAACTCAGGCATGGTGGCCAAACTTTGGGGAGTGCATAAAAAGAAGCCAAAAATGACTTATGAAACCATGGGTCGTGCTTTAAGGTTAGTATAGAGCAGTTTTATTTAAAAAGTTTAATTATCAAATGTATTAATTTCTAACAATACATATATATAACCTAAACATTTTTTTTAATAGTGAACAAATATTTCTACCTAATGAATGTTTTTAATTATGTATTTGCAATATATTTCCCTTGACTTTAGACCAAGAAAATATATTTAATCGATTAGTTATGGACGTTTTTCACTTTCACACATCTCAATGAGCCAGCACTATCAGTACGATAAACAAAGTTATAAAAAAGATTATTTCATAATAGTGTAGGGTGTCTGAAAAAAGGTGCGTTTTTTAATACATACATTCTGGAGGATGGAGGAAGCGTAAGGCCGATAGATACATTATCTTTTTACAAAACTGCTTTAACTTTCAAAACCTCTCTGAAATCTCAGATCTCAGACCTCTCACTTCTCAGATCTTAATTCCTATGCCTTAGATTTGTTTTTCGCAACATGGAAGTTGGCCGTCGCAACATCGTATTTAACAATGTTCAAGAGATCAGGGACTTTTTAAAAATATATCTAAATTCACTATCAATCACCCTGCATGATAAACAAGGAGTTCAATGCCCTGCAATCACACTGCGCAGGCCACTTATTTAAAATGAGGGAAATTTTTACTTTTAGTCATAAGTGTATGAAATATTTCTGTACTCACGAAGCGCTATTCTGTATACTATATTATGCAGTTACATTGTTCATGGGAGGTATACATTATTAATACATTTGTTTGTATTTAAAAGCAATATTAAAGTTTGTGTATAAAAATGCATTTTTCTGGACACTCTATATATAAATATTAATGAATGGTTTTAGAATCATAATCACAGTATTCCGATGGTTTCTAAAACCAAAATTTAAAATATATTTAATATTTGTAAATTTTTCGTTTTTTTATAATTTAAAAATTGAGGAATTCAGCATATTTTTGTTGACTTAAAAGTGTACTTAATATTACGATACACTAATAACCTATACCCAACTGATAAAGTATATAATTCCACCTTTTCAAGTGCAATTATATATAGGTACACATGGTGATTATACGTATAAAATCCATCAAACTATTCAACCATTTACAGTCTAAGAATGTGGTAGAATTTATCAGGGAGTAACATTTAGACTTCCTCTTTGTGTTCTATAAACATAATACGGTCTACTATATGCACATATCCATTTCCAATGTATTATATCCAGAATACTTGTATTTAGTAATCAATCTGTTATTATCTGGACTCGGTTCAGGCCAAACATGTAGATATTAGGTGCAATCCGGAATTAAAAGTGTTTTATACATTCTGATATACCTTATACCGCCAAATATTTCCGATTATTCAATTCCGCTACATGGAGTCATATTCCTGATCGAGGTCAACTTATATACTACAATTCTGTGCAATTGCGATCGGAATACAAATTTTTGAGACATGATTGCTATATCTATAGTCGTAGGGCATTTCTCATATATAAAAATGATTAATAACATAACATTTCGCAAATTCTGGGCAGCATATATTCAGAGAAGTATTTTCTCTAAAATAATTTCCATTAAAATGGAAATTCTTTTCTGTTTATTTTTAAAATATCTCTTGTAATTTCTCTTTTAATTTGTAATTTAATAATATAAATGACAATTACAAATATGTTGTTAAAATCGTTTTTAGATAAAAAATATATTATAACTATAAATAAATCGTTAGTTATTGACTATCTCAACAAATAAATAGTGTAAAACTTTAGATTTTCCTTGAAATGAGCAATTCTTTATAACAATTTCTATATTTCTCTTTTTAGGTATTATTATGCAAGAAACATTCTCCGGAAAGTAATTGGCCAACGCTTGGTATACCAGTTTAACAAAGAATATGCGAAAAACTTTAAACGCGAAATATAAAGACTTTGGTATAATCTGAATCTTGACCAGAATTTATCCTTCTAAAAATTATTGTGATATTATTAATCAAAATAAAAGGAAAAATTCTGTAATGTTTGAAAATGAATTTAATAGTTTTTGATGAAAAAGAGTTACACAGTAAAATCATAACAGAATTTAAATTCGTCAAACATTGAAACATCATGATTGAGTATGCCCCTATACTTCATATTTATTCGTAATTATAGTAATATTTCAAAATAACTTAATTAAAAATGTATTATATATATATATTGTTATCTGCCTAAAGTGTATATTATCGAAATATAGTATCAAAGTGTATATATATTTAATATATATATATATTGTTCATCTGCCCAAAGTGTATTTACTATTATTTTATTATAACAGTATGCATATTATATTTTCCACAATAATTATATATTTTTTTTAATTTCTGAGTAATAATGCATATTGTACTTTTTATTGAGAGCTAAGTTGTGTCTGAAGAAATAGTTACTTTATAACAAATAATTATAATATAATAATTGATCTCCTCAATAATGAAAACTATATTTTGATAGATATTGCCACAATTCATTGAAATGATTTTAGTTTATTTATTAACAAAAATTTGCATTTTAATAAAATGATAAATCATATTCAAAATTCACAGAAATCTTTTTGTATTTTAGACCTGTAATGATAGCTTTTAGAAACTATCAGGGCCACCTACTGATATCGCATTAAACTTTTCTGCAGTTATTATAAAATAAAGAGTTTAATAATAGTTAAAAGCTAAGTGTCAAAATTGAACTATTTTAAAAAAATTTTTTTAAAGAAATTCGTATTTAGTTTATAGTGTATTCAAAAATAAAAAAAAATGGGGAAAACATACTCGTTACAATATGATTGAAATAAATATATAGAAATTAACAAGGGACTGTTTACAAGTAAGACTGTCTGGGAATTTATACAATAAAATATTTTCTATAGAATATAGTGTTATACAAAAAAGTTAAACCAATAAACAAAATAAATGAATAATGAAGAATGAAGAATCAAAAGGTTTTTTCCATCTCATCTGTTCACTAATCAAATACGCATTTGATAGTCTGATTTAACAGGTCTGAAATGGAAAACACAATTTAAATAATTGTCATGTATAAATGCAACTGTTTAGGAAATTGGAACAACACAAGGACAACACTAAAGATAACACTAGAGATAACACTAAGACAACACTAGAGATAACACTAAAATAACACTAGATATAAAACTAGGACAACACTAGAGATAACACTAAAACAACACTTGAGATAAAACTAAAACAACACTAGAGATAAAACTAGGACAACACTAGAGATAAAACTAGGACAACACTAGAGATAAAACTAGGAC
>JAUZNC010037613.1:0-18572 GCA_034780395.1 Vannuccia rotundouncinata | reverse complement strand
TTTAAATTAGGCTGTAAAGGTGTAGGGGTTTTCCGTCAACTTGGAATTCCCAAAACTATCAACGTCACAAAAATTTTAAAATTTTCAGCAAATAGAAATGCAGATAACACGTTTTTAAAAATCTGAAATTTAACATACCATCGGTAAAAGGTTAAGGTGCTTGAGAAACCATTTATTAACTTACTCATGTTTAATTTTTGTGAAGTTGCTCATGCTTTATCATAAGTGTTTTGGCTTTTATGCTATTTGTTGTCCTCATAATATTGACAAATTATAATTATTTATACAGTAGAGTAATTCTAAGCCAAGTTGAAATTCTGTAAATTGAATATTCTTAAAGCCTTGATTTGTCATCAGACATTCTGGCAGATACCATGACTGAAAGTGTCTCATTCAATAGCTTACCACCAGTCTTGAAAGCATTTGTTTAGTCTGGAATACAGTCTGTAATAAACATACACAATAGAACTATGCATTTAAATAGAAAATACATGGTAAGTTTGCATAAGCATTTAATTGTACCACAGCACAATGTACAATTAAAAATATTTCTCATTAATTTTTAGTTAAAAAATAATAATTTTTAGCTACATATCATAATCAGTTGACCATTATGTTTGTTATGCACAAAATGTTTATTTAATAAATGAACTTAACATATCATGATAGAACAACCTGTTATTAATTTCTTTGACAAAGGATTCTGCTTCAACATGCAAAGTTTTTTTTCAGTTACTTCCACCTGCTTCTGGGTTGTCAGCATTATCATACCCAAGATAGCATGAAATGGTTACAAATCCCTGATTTTTCTCAAGTTATAAATTCTGAGAGTTCTATAATAGCTATATGTGCAATTTGTGAACGTCCTAAGTCATAAAATCTCATGTTTTTGATACCTTAACAAATACTGTATGTGTAACATTACAATTGTGGTTAAAATATGGATATAAAATGATTTTTAAAGACATTGAAAACTATTTACTAAATAACAAAATTTCTTATTTAGTATTGGAAAAGTCTCGAATAATTGTGCAATTTCAAACCTAAAAAAACCACATGCTGTTATTCGCTTTTTTTATTTAATCTTATTTTACCTTATCAATCTTATTTTTTGTATGATACGGTTATACACAAAGACCTTTCCATATTGTATTTGCATATATAGATATAATTCAAAAACAATACATTCTTAACTATAGTTTACAATATTTATTTAATTTTATGAAATGAAATATTTTTTGTTTAAACTTTAATCGAACATGAAAAATCTTTTTTCCTTTTAAATATAATTTGGATTCTATTGTAGTTCTGTTCATTATTAGCAGTTAATTTTATAATTTTACTTTTTTTGTAGATTTTTATGAGTTTCTTATAACTAACTCGTTATTTAACTCTTACACATATGAAATATTATTATATAGTTATGTAATCTGATAACAGCATATATTCTTATAACTATTATAATAAACCATATTTTTACCTGATATAGGTAGGTACTCATTTATGTAAATTATCTATAAAAACAAACCATTCATTATTTCAACTCATAAATATTTATTTCCTTATGTAGTTTTACAATTACAATTTTGTTATTACATTGAACTATTGTTGATTAAAAAGTGGTTTTTTTTGACAGAAGAGTTTATATATATTTATATATTAAAGTGTAATTGTAATTCATTAGAATAATAATAATTGCTACCACATTGTAAATGTACAATTTCTTCTTATATAAGACGATCACCATGAATGACTCCAGAGTTAGCGTAGGTGTTGGAAAAGTACAGATGCACTTGCAGGTAAGAACCTCTCTTTATTTGTTTTATTTAATTTAGATATTTGAACGTCAATATTAATATTTCGTTCTCCAAATCACAACAAAAATTCTCACAGTTTTAACCTTTTTATATTAATCTTTAAGCTGGTTAATCTTCACATAATTGTATACATTCTTTTTCTGAAAAAAAAACGTATTTCAGGCACATTACAATACTCATCCGTTATTTTACTATTCCATTGTTTATTTACTGAAAATCTTAATTACACAATTAGATTGTTTTCCCGAGTTCATTATGTAGTGAGTAATCAGGCAAGTCTTTTTCTCACTTGGTTGTGCTCAGATTAATACCTAAAGGTTAAGTTGTATTTTCTTCTTTTATTTTGAGTAACGTATTACAATAGTCACCTGTATTTTTGAGTAAGGATTTTGAGTCGTTAAACATAGGTAGTCCTCTCAATCTCTCTCTCTCTTACGCTCTATCATTGACTGTCAGGCAAGTGTGGTGGTGTGGGTTTAGGTAGGTCGTTGGTTCATCCGACCAAATGCTTTTGTTGACGCAACTCCTTGAGAATTACAAATTAGCACGATAAATTAGGAGTAGCAACGATTTCATTCTCTTCTTACTAATCAGCGTTGACGTGCTTTGGAATCTTTATTTCGTTTAAAATGAATGTAAGTTTACTTTGCGTAAATATTTAGCCAATCCACATTTTATTTCAAATTACATTATTTAACATTTGTTTTCTAAAATTATTTAAACTATACCTCCTTTATCAATTATGATTTATTACAAATCAGTATGATACTATTGAGTTATAATTCGCGATTGTACAGAAAATTGCCTAGTCAGTTAAGTTTGAACACTAATTAATAGTGTACAAGTTTCGTTAAAAGGTTTTTAATTGTGTTCATTACATCGGCTAAACGTCACTGGTTCAGTTATTCTATATAAATGTTTATTTCATTTAATAAAAGGATATATAGTGTTGTAATTATTGAATTACAAATTTGATGCTTTTCTATAATTTATACTTTCATTAAACTGATATTTGTTTTATTCTTAGTTGGTAATTTTTTAATTCCTTTGAGTGCATCGACTTGACTAATCCCACACGAAGATGATGAATTTAAGACTGTTGTGCACTTCTTCTTTTAGCTTAGTTATTATGTAATAATAAAAAAATTCAAGAGTTGTTCATGTAAACATGAACAGTTAAGTTAACAAAATTCGTCTAGCTATTCATATTAGATGTTTAATTCTTTTGTGTAAAAATGTGGAATAATTAAAGCATTCTGAATCATGAATTGTTCACCTTTGATGGTGGTAATAGACCACATTATGTAATTTAAGTACTAACTTGAAAAACGCCGCCCCATTTTAAATATATGAATTGTATGTTATCTTTATTTAAATAGAGTCTAGAATTGGCTTTAGTTTTTCTCATCTTTCTTTATTCACTCCTTGTTTTTTTTAAACTGACAATATTGAAGAAACTGTTTATTCTGTTTTAACTGCTAAAATATTAGAAGAATAAAAGACTAGGAATACTAGTGGATTTCCAAGATGCCAGGTTGTGGGCAAAATACCATGCACCCCGAGTATTGAAAATTTTTCAAAGTTGGACATGGTTTGAAACCATTTTTACTTTTTTAGTCCAAAGAAATGTGTAATAAAAGGATCGACAACCTTGCTTAAACAGAACTAATGGTGAATAGAAACGAGTTAACTTTTAAGATGATTGTAATTTGATGAAATAATCATCATAATTTTCAAAAGTACAAATTTTTAAAAGTACGAATGTTAAATTATGCAACACTCAACATTGCTCATATTAATTTCTATTCGATTTTTAACTAAGAGTTTTAACTAATAATTTTCTAATAAATGGTATTTTGCTTGGTTATATGACTTTTTCTTTGCCTATTGATATCAAATCATTCCTTAATATTTGAGTTATCAAGTAAATTGTTCACTTACTTGCGATAATGGTAATCCATCATACTTATGCGATATACAAAGGTTGTCACATGATCTGCGGATTCCTATAATTAGGAAGTACATTGAATTGATATATGATAAGAAATATCTTGATAAGAAAGATATCGCTAAGGCTTCTTTTTTAATTGTGTGTCTATTCCAGAGTTCTCAGAATCGTATCTTTATTAAAGGAGGCAAGGTTGTCAACGATGACCGAATGTTTGATGCCGACGTTTATGTTGAAGATGGAGTTATCAAGTGAGTGCCCACTTCTATAGTTATGTTTTGTAATGTTATGTGAATATAACAAATAGGGAAAGACTCAATAATTCATTTATATATATTTACAAATTGGTGATTTCGTTGATATTAAAATCAGACTGTTGAATTTTGAAAAGAATAAGGAACTTTTTTTAGATGTAAATAAATATGTTTAAATAATTTCATAAACTATCTTACATCTTTTTCGTATCACAGTTCCAACATAAATTCTAACAGTTGGATTTCCTCGTATCTTTTAATTATTTGTATTAATGTTTAACAGTTGACATTTTCAATTTGTATTTTTATTATATGTTTCACCGAAACACTCTCCTTGGTCATATTAGAGTTATATTACTTAAATATATTCCAATTAAATACCTTTTTTATTGTGTTGATCCGGAAGATTTTATTGACGGAAGTTGTTAAGTTCTTTGTTTTAAAACATTTCTTATCGTGTCATTAGCATAGTCATAAAGCACACAGCGTTACGTTTCCACCACAGATTCATTTATTGAATATTAAAATAATTTAGATTCTATTGTCGTGGGGTGGTTATGTTATAATTGTGTATTGGCTGCAATTTGAATAATTTCTCCTGTGTTTCAGACAAGTTGGCACCAATTTGATGGTACCTGGAGGTGTTCGCACCGTTGAAGCAAGAGGAAAGCTGATAATTCCAGGTGGGAAATCCTTCTTTCTCTAACTTAGAAGGTTAAACGTTTCATTTTAAAAAATATGTTGACTTATTTATCCTTATATAACACACACGTTACTCTTTTGTATTGATTTCATTATTGGTTTATTAGAATACCTTCAATGGTGTTTCTTTAATTTGTGGTATTATGTAGTCCTTAAGGATGTTTGAATAAATGTAAAACGTTATTTCTCTATCTTGTTCACATGGGCACTTTGAAGGTTGATCTCTAAAAATGAATGTAAAGAATATTTTAAAATTTCTATAAATGTTGCATAAATATTTTTGTAAATCTATGGTAGAGAACATAAAGCCCATATTTTTCATTAGATTTATTCCCAAAAAAAGTTGTAAGTTTGTAAAATGGTATTTTTAGGTGGAAATCTAAACGATTATATAACTTTGTAGGTACCTGTCGTATGAATCTATAAGACTTAACCTAAACACCCTCATATAGGGAGTATTTTGAGACAACTTTCTTGAACAGAAACCTTCACAAAATATATCATAAGAGGTTCAATACAGCTTCGATAAATAATTTTGTTATTTTAACCATATTTTAAATGTAAACATAAAACTTTTCTAGAAGTTCTAATCACTTTAAAATGATTACACAATAATCTTCATTATAAACCGTATTAGTAGACTGGTCTGACCACATAAAAATATAACTTATTATAAGTAATTAATCACATAAAAACCGTTACCTCTCTAGGTAGACCTCATTACGAGCTTTCAAATAATATCTAGAAGTGTATAGATTGCCCTTTTAGTATGATTGTGTTTAATATTGAAAACAACCCAGACTGACACAACTTTGCTATGATTGTGTATTAGAACATGGCAACAGGTATTCTCTTATATAATACTTGACGTAGGTATTCAAAACTCGATATATTGGCAGCTTTTATTTTTAACAGTGAGGTCATATTTATTCTCTCGAGCAATAACATCTGCTTCTATAATCACCCTCGATAAGTTGTTGACATTCCAACGATTTCTGGTGTGACACAATGAGGTAATCCACCTTTGACCACCGATAACCAATAGTTTGAGCTGGTGACTCAGGTCTCAACTTTGAAGTGACCGTGAGAGTTGTCTGCTGTATGACACGAAACCGCAGATTAATACTCTTATGTCAACAAACAGTAATGTTGTTCTTCTTACTTCAGGTGGAGTTGACCCCAACACTCACTTCCACAGCCCGCTCTTCGGGACCAAGGCCAGTGACGATTTCTACTCTGGAACCAAAGCAGCGCTTGCTGGAGGAACCACCACTATCAGTAAGTTAACGTTCATAAATAGTTACGTCACCGAAGATGTCCTGCTATTTTAATCCTTCCAGACCGAGTTGACCGCTAATTAATCCATTATAAGTTGTGTTGTCTATTTTGTTGTCATTTCAGCTGGCTGATCCTGCTTGAGGTATACACACTATTATTTTGGTTTCTTTTCTGCTTATTGCTGACAGTTTATCAACAATCATGTTCTGATAAAATGTTTAAACTTTTCTTCTGATTCAGTTTGATGAAATATTTTTTGATTTTTAGTGGACTTGTTCGTTCAAATATTAATTGATAAAGAAGGTGTTTGTTACATTTTGAGCTTTGGTCAAGGTTGCGGCATAATGATTACGTTTTATTGGTTAATAATGTATACTTATTAGTTTTGAAATATTTCAAATAATGAAAGTAAACATTTAATCAAGATTTATCAACATTTTCCTTATCTTATCTACTTTCTCATGAAAGGATTTCATTCATAATAATAAAATAGTGTTTCTATAAGGCTTCCTTCTCCTTTATCTATCGGGACCCGAGTTTTAAGTGTGATGATTCGGCCGCTCTTTGCAGTCGACTGTGTCTTCGTGAAGCGTGGTCAGTCCCTCGTAGACGCCTATACGAACTACCGCGCATCGGCGGACCCGGCTGTCTGTTGTGACTATGGACTGCGTGTCCTGGTGCCCCAGTTCTCGGACACCACCGCCAAACAGATGGAGACTCTGGTGAAGGAGAGCGGAGTGAACGCCTTCCTGGGCTGTATGGCCTTCCGCGACCGAGGCGTCATGCTCGAGGATGACGAGATTTACGACGTTATGAGGGAGTGCCGGCGGCTGGGCGCTTTGGCACAGGTCTGCGTTCATCACGTTTTTTTAGTAGTATGGAAGGGTTAAATATAGGCCTCCCCCCTTTACCACATAGCTTAGGGGGAGGGGGGTGTGTAGCCTGGATATAACCTTTTCATACTACTTTTGTTGTTAAAAACATTTTATCGTCTTGTTTCAACGATGTATAATGCAATTTCAGGTGCATGCTGAGAACGGGAAGATTATCGAGAAGAAGGCGAACGAGCTGTTCGAGGCTGGAATCACAGGTCCTGAAGGTCACCTGTACTCGAGAAGTGAAGAGGTAAGCATTGTGCGCATGAGGAAGCCAAGCGAAGCATTTAACCACTCTGATATTTGTTATCTGCAGACGGAGTACGAGGCCACAAATCGAGCCATCTTGCTCTCCTCGCAGGCTCGCTGCCCTCTTTATCTGGTGAATCAGACCTCCGCTTTGGCAGCTGCCCGCGTCTCCGAGGCCCGTCGTCATGGTACCATAGTCTTCGGGGAGACAACGGCGGCTGCTCTCGCCTGTCCCGGAGATGGTCTTCAACAGGCCGGGTGGCGACAGGCTGCAGGTGAGAATCTAGTCATGCTCATTGACGACTGGTTGTAATACCGCGGTTTTATTATTGCCGTTTGGAAACCAGAGAGGACGTCGAACTGCAAGTTAGAGCTTGTTAAATACATACAGACGATTTGCTGATTGTAAACTAACTAAAGGTGTTTTTATCATTGAGCAATTTGTTAATACACGTCCCGCAATACATATTAAGTTGATAGTAGGCTCTACAAACGGATTCATTTGCAAATGTTGATCTTTGTGGTCTACGGCCATAACATTGTTGAAAGTTGTGGATGTATTGTTCATATTATATAAGATGACTACTTTTGATATTTTGCTCGATAAGGAAAAGTGGTTGTTCAATTGTAAGATCCGTCATTAACTCTACCCATCCCGGGGGGGGGGCATAGTAAGCTCTTGTGACCTTTCTTATAATGAAGTTCTGCCACAATTTACTTTCATGGAAAAAAGTAACACTTTGTAACACATTATAGTTATGTACTTCAAAGCAGAACATGTAATACAAATTCTGATATTATGTATATAGTAATGAGGTACATCAACGAATACAATGATCAATATAAAGAAGTTAATATAATCAAAAAGTATAATTTTACATAACTATCGTAAAAGTGTGTTATACGTACCTAGTACATTATTTTCTAATAATGTCGAAATTACTGGTTTAAACTTGAATGCAATGTGTCAGTTGTATTATGCCTCATACTAAAAACACATTTCTGTTGCACCGAATGCAAGCCAACTCCTCTTCTATCTATTGTTGAATTATTAAATAGTTTAAGTTACTATTTATTGATAAAAATACTAACGTGTAAAGTCGTATTTTTATATTGAAAAACTCAACAATAGATACAAAAGGAGTTAGCTTGCATTCGGTGCAACAGGTATGGGTGGTATCTGGGTGCTACAATATACAATGATTTATAACTCAAAATAGGTTTTCACATTTCAATATACCCATGATGTAAATAATTAAGGCTTAACGGTTTTATCATTAAGTATATGAACAAAGGACCATCACTCAGTTACTGTCGGAATGTTTAGAGATGAGAGTTTAGATTTGAGATGAGAGTTTAGATTTAGTTTAGAGATGAGAGTTTAGATACAGTTTAGAGATGAGAGATGTTCCTTTACAATGTGTGTCGTCTCTTTAGTTAAATAATTAATTATATCTTTTTTCTTAACTGAGACTGAATTACTCCTGCGAGATGAGAGGTAAGCATAGGTAAGATACTCAAACCAGGAAATGAAAATCGACAGACACAAGCAATAACATATTTAGTAAGGTCAACAGTTAATAGAAACTCATAAAAGTTGAAAACAAATTTAGCGTGTTTGCAAAATTAGACAGGTTGTCTGGTATTGACAAAATAATGTATTGTGAATACGACTGTAGATTATTTTTAAGTCAAAAAAATTTTGGTTATTAGAAAAAATGTTAGTAATATTTTCTCTAGATTGTGGACACGGCAATTAGTTTCAAATAAAATTAGCATAAGACAGAATTTATTTTTAGAACTCCATAAAACAAATGAAAATATCTTGCCACCCGGCTTCAAATGGGGAAAAAATTCTTCTTGGATTTTTGCAATTGTTGCGACATTATCTAGAAGAAAACATCCTGGACTATCATCATGAGGAATATCATATTCAGTATCACAACTGACAACTCCAAATAACATTCCAAATTGTCATTGCATTCACAAAGGTGTCCATGCCTCAACCTCCCTCTCTCTATTTGATGACAGGTCACGTGACCTTCCCCCCTCTGCGCGGACAATGTGACAAACTGTTGGGCCTCCTGTCGGGCGGAGGAGGGCTCGACTGTGTCTCCAGCCAGCACTGCGTGTTCCGCGGGGAGCAGAAGGCTCTGGGCAAGGACGACTTTCGACTGATACCGGCCGGGGTCAACGGAGTCCAGGAGAGGATGGCTGTGCTCTGGGAGAAGGGTGTCGTGAGTTGCTTGTCCTGAGTTGTCTGCTAGCTGTGACCCTTGCTGATGGCTGCTCTTGCTCTCTGTGTAGATGGGCGGACACATCGACCCGTGCAAGTTTGTGGCGCTGACCAGCACCAACGCGGCCAAAGTCTTCAACATTTATCCACGCAAAGGACGCATTGAACCCGGCAGCGACGCTGATCTCGTCCTCTGGGACGGCGCGACATCTCGCGAGATCTCATCACGTGACCACCTCAGTCAGTCTGACTTCAACGTGTTTGAGGGCTGCAGTCTTCGTGGGGTGGCGGAGTTGGTCATCGCCGGAGGTCGTGTTGTCCTGGAGGAGAGTGGGGGGCAGCTGAGAGTGACTCAAGGGGCAGGGAGATACCTCAGTGCTGCGGCTAACAACCCCTACCTGTTTGCTAGACTGAACGCCAGGGACCAGGTGATCTTCCTTCTAATATCTAAGTTGTAATTGGACTGCAATAACTAAATGAATTAATTAATTCTTCTACGACATGTTTCAAAATTAATAAGAAACAATATAAACACACTCGGAGTAAAATTAACCTGACACAATTTAAAAACGAAAGAAATCCAACTTCCAATCCACAACCATTGCACACCACCAATCCACAACCGTTGCACACTACCAATCCACAACCATTGCACATCACCAATCCACAACCATTACACACTACCAATCCACAACCATTGCACACCACCAATCCACAACCATTGCACACCACCAATCCACAACCATTGCACATCACCAATCCACAACCATTACACACTACCAATCCACAACCATTGCACATCACCAATCCACAACCATTGCACACCACCAATCCACAACCATTGCACATCACCAATCCACAACCATTGCACATCACCAATCCACAACCATTGCACACCACCAATCCACAACCATTGCACACCACCAATCCACCCCGAGACACCTCTAATCTTCTCTCTCTCTCTCCTCTCCAGGCAACACCCTTGAAGCCGGTGTCTCGAGAGGCCTACACCGGCGCTGTGATCGACATATCGCAGGAGGCAGCCGCTTCCCTTGCTCATGGTACTGAGAAGTCTGCCCGTGATGAAGATCAAGAGAAGAATAAGAAGGACGAAGATCTGCACAACCGCCCCCCCACTCGCTCTGGGGGTCGTCATATGCAGGACTCCAGCTTCTCCTTCAGTGGTCAGTCCCCTTAACTGCCTATATTTCCTTCTTCTTCACCTTCCTCAGTTGTCTTTCTATATTCCTAGGAGCACAATACGACGACTCTCGCCCTGCCAGAAGTGGGATTCGAACCCACCAGCCCCCAGGTGGCTCCTCCTCCCAGCCGTTTTGGTAGATGACGTCATCAGTGCTATTAGGCGATCTCATTGGACTGAACAATCGGAAAAGTGTTGTCTAGTGTTGTCTCTTTGTTCAATCCATATTCAATTCAATTAGTGTCATGTAACCATCTTTTTTTATTATTTTTTGGCCTTCTATAATCAATAAATTTCTTTCTTTTTTTAACTTCATTCCAAACCTTTGCCTATATTTTTCCTTTTTCAATTTGTGCATTTAAGAAGTTTACAATAACGAATTACTGACCAATAAAAAGTTATAATCACGTGCACCATTTCCATTAATTTAATTGATTGAACATTTCTAATACAATTATGCCAATTTATAGACTTTCTCTTATATAAGTGCGTGGATACTCCTATATTATATTGCGCTTCTTGGAACATGTAATTTTTTACTATAAATATTATATATTTGTGTTTGATACACTTTGGTCTCTACTCTGCTTCTATGACTACTCATTCTATAAAGTAACGAGTGTTTCCATGACTACTTATTCTTTACAAACTCTACCAATGGTCTAAAGCTTAGCGTGTTTTTTGACATATGCAAAAACGAGTTTTGAAGTGCATGAATTTTAATATATTATTTTAATAATTATTAATCACTTAGTTTATATTCTACTATCTAAAATATAATTTGTTTATGCTGTGATTTGTGTTTTTTATTTGGGTGGACAACCCCCCATGAACCTGATGAATGTTTTTGTATTAATTCCTATTTGGTGTTCTCAAATTGATTTGTTACAATGATGTTGACGATCATATGATTATTTGACAGAATTAATTTATATTTTATCTGAGAATAATTTGGTTTTAAAAGAACAACAATTATTTATCGTTTTGGAGAATCAGTAGGAAATCATTGAAGAGAGAAATTTTCTCCATTCGATTTTCGGTGAATAAATGGTATTATAACCTGGAAATGAAATCTGTTTCACCTTTTATTTCGTTTAATTACTTGCAGAATACCGACAGCGGGAATAAGAATTCGTCGTGTAGTATGTGGGACGCTGATTGGGAGCCTCCTAAGATTTCCTTTTATGTCATGTACTCAATCATTGTTGTGATTGGAATAGCTCTTAATACTCAACTTATTATGGCTTATGTTCAACGTGGTCAACTGGTTTTAGGAGAACGGCGGACTTTCAACTTTCTTCTTCGATTCTTGACGGGTCTTGATGTGACTCTTATCCTTCTACTCATTATAAATGTGACATGGATCGCTATTAATGGGGATAAATCACATAACAACGCAGCAATGTCATTTTTTTATTCAATTCGAAACCTGCTTATTAGTTATGAATCAACTGTGCTTTTACTAATGGCGATAGATAGATTTTTGGCCATCCGATCTCCGCTAAATCCTCACTGGAATGTAAAAAAAATCGTTATTACAATTTTAGTATTTTTCGTATCAGTAGCAATAATTGACTTCACACTGCGAACATTAATAATCACGACTACTGACCATAATTGTCCATTTAAAAATCAATTAAATAGTGTTTATATTGGCGTATACGGATGCATTGCGGTTTCATATTGCTTAGCTATTTGTTTCCTGTACACCGCTGCATTGGTCAGCTATATGGTTTTCACTCACAGACGAACTCGTACAATTTCTCAGATGAATCAGCCTTCTGCCTCGTACACAATGAAACAGCGTTCTTCAACTGAGTCGACAGTCTGCAATTCCCTCCAGGATTTAACCACCTCAACTGAAGCCAATTCCGTCACGGATCAATCTTCCCATACCCCCCCACCGAAACCAGCTCCGTTTGTACAGCGTATGCGAAGTAGAACTAATATCAAACTTTCTAAAGGACAAAGAGCCGACCTCAAACGGAGTTTTCGTATCGGGAAAATTCTCTTTGCCATAACATTTGTTTATGTAATAAGTATAATTCCATGTTTTCTAACAAATATGGAAATAATAGATAATTATTATGAACTGTATTATTTACTGTTCCTTAATTCCGTTTCAAATCCTATAATTCAGTTTTTGACCAATTATCAACTTCGCAAAATTACATATGCTAGATGGAAATCATATTTTAATTAATAATAAACTAATATTACAAAATTGGAAATAACTATGTTTTGCCTATGTTCTATTTTATGTATTTTATGACTTGTTTTTATGCAGAGCTGCTACCTTTTTACACATTTCCTCATTTAAATTAAAATTTGTTAATAATAAACTCATGGGCCGAGCTTATAATTTGTACAGTTATAATAAGCACTGAAATTTCTATCTACATGCGTTTTAATAAAACCTATTTTATTTATACAGAATTATTATTTTTTGTAACTATATTTGTGCATATAAATACACCTATTAACTAAAAAATTTTATAAATTATTTGTTGCACGCCATAGAATTATTTGTGAAAAAATAGATATTGTTTAAAAAAGTATTTAAAATAATTTCCGTACACATGAAATCATTATTAATTCATATACGGTTACCGTTTTACAGATAAACACCTCCATAACTTTTTAAATTAAGAAAAATGAAAGGGTCTAACTTATATTATTTTCTCTTATATAATACGTTCGTTCTAATTCATATAATTACCTAGTATAACAAAATAATTATGTAAATTGTATTTAATGGGAAAGTCTGATTTCTGTATTTTGATTGCTTATCTTAACACTTTCATTGTATATAGGGTGATTCAGAAGTATTTTGTATTATATAATATATACAGTAAAATACAACAATATAGTCATTTATTTATCATAGGGTTCAATCTGTAACCCGCCCTTTTCTACACACAAATGCATTCGTAGAAAATTTCAATTGTTGATCGACTTGAGCCAGTATTCAGGAAAATTTCGAAATTCTGCTTGATATTTTTTTTAATCTAGCAACATTGTTTTGGGGAAAAAAATCTTAGGTTTCAGAATGCTTCACAAATCATTGTCGGAAGACATCAAATCTGGACTTCATGATGGTCGAGGGGTAGCACCAAATTTCCCTACTCATCGATCCTGGAAGGTGTCATTAAAATAATTCGTTGTTCAGATAGCAGTATGAGCTGCATGGTGCTCCATCTTGCATGATGTGACAAGATAGCAGAATTCCATTCTGTAATGCCGGGATAAACTCATTCTGAATCATTTTGATGTAATTATCTGCCTGCGAGGTTGAATGGGCCAATGAGATATTTCGCCGATATAGCTGATCAAACCAAAAAAACTTGTGGTGTGTGTTACCTAAATTGTTTCCAATAATATGGATTTTGTTTTGACCAAAATGACATATTTATTGAAGAACCTTTTTCTTTTGTATAAATCTTACATTCGACGATAAAAAAATTTTTTATTGCATGGTTGTCACATTTATGCAATATTGATCTTCTTGAGATAGAAATTGACACTTTGTTGGCTTCTAAAACTTTAATCCGAGATCCTTTGTCATTACACACTGTAAACTTGAAAAACACATGCGTAATTAATTAGATCGTCTTCTTAGTGACATAGTTTGGCTGTCGTGTACAGATTCTGTTACATTATCAATTTGATCACCTCGTTCACTTGGTCGCTATAATTATAGCTATTTGCAAAGTACGTAGTTTTTACAATTAATTCTTATGATATAGGTATAAATAAAAAATAAAAACAGTATATTTGTAAAAAATAACCACTTTTCAAGAGCTTTTCACACTAATTTTTTCCCAAAAAATAAGTATGATACCACAATAATATATATTACCTATATAAATTTTGAAAACGATATAATGTTTTTTTTTCATATATTTTACTGTTAAGGTGTTCTTTATAGTTTAAGATCGTGTAGTTAACACCAGCAGAAATAACCGATAGGCACACCTAATGTATATAAGGCCGGAATATAAAAATATACCAAATTTCAAAAAATATTAAGATATCTAGTAAAATTACAAGCCTAAATATTATCCGGTATATGCTTTAATTTAAACATACGTTTTGTAACTATATTATTAATACCCGTAGACGTGCTAGCATTATTAGTCTTATCCTGTTAAACTTGATCCCGTTCATTTCTGTTGGCGACAAATTGCGATCACTAAACGAATTCCGTACGTACATCACAAACGCAATCCATTTTGAAATTTTTCTGTGAAATTATTGTTGTTAATATTATATGAATCGCATTATATATATGTAATAGTGTGAGGTTTTTGTTTTATATTTAATTTTATGTCTACTGGAAATCGCGAATCTACGTAAGTGTTATCTTGAATTTCTGGTTTATTCTTCACTGCATGATTAATTATGGTACCCGCAATTCAGGCAAGTCATTAAAAAAATAATATTGCTTTCGCACTCTACTATATGTAAAATCTATCTTCCAACATTTAATACTTTATCGCTTTGATTGTAAGTCCGCTTCTACAGATCTGGATTCGTTAAGTGTAGGTTTTCAATGTTGATAAATGTAGTTTTCAATGTAGTTTTAGAATTTAGTTATAAAATGAAATAATGTTTAAAAAAAGTATTATAAATATATGACACTACGCACTAATGTATAGCATGTGTAAAATATTTGAAGGAAATAAAAATTAGATTTCTTTCAAATACGTTTCTTAAATTGGTTTTCTAAATGCATATAATAGTACTAAAATAGTAAAATTTTAAAATAGTACTGTAATATAATTATATATTAATTGTTATATCGTTTCATTAATAAATACATAATTTGGAGGCGGTTTAAAATTTTTGCAAATATATTGTAAGTTTGATGTTAAAAATTATGTATTTAAGATTAAATATTAAAAAATAATTTGATAGAAAGTGCAGGCGTAGCTTTAATTTTAATATTAATTAATGTAATTTATAGCTGGTTGCTGTGTGGTGAACTACACTAAAAATACCGAAAAAATATTTAATCGTTATAATTTATTATATAAAACTTCCCTGAAATTGTAATATTGAAAACACCTTTATTTCTCTTTTATACTGTGTATAAAACTTTAATGTATTTTTTATAAAGTATATTATATATATAAAGTATAAACCTAAAATTATTTATAAGCGATCCCATTCCGATATATTTGTGAGACAGTAGTTGTCATTGTAAGTAAAAGTATATTGATGGTAATTAATTATTTAACATTTACAATCAATCATTGTTCCTCAAGCTTTAGACAAAGTTAGGGATCTTAAAATATTAAAAAAATATTGCATAATTGATCCTGTAGTGAAATAAAGGTAGTTTTCGTAGGTGGAATCCACTTGTGTTTTATTCAGTGAAATTTCTTGCCTTATATAGGTATCAGATTAGTACAGTTCACCAACATTTACATTGATATGAATAGACAAGAATATGTTAGAGCATTACTATATATTAGGAATTCATTAAGAGTACATGAAAGAACAAACAAAAACAAAGTCTGTCAGGGCTTAGTGAATAAATTTCATCTGTTTGAGGTAGGAACTCCCAATACAATAATGCATAAACCTTTCAACCTTTAATATTATCACTTAAAATATAGCTTTTTTGAAATACTGCTCAATGATTAATCACTACTGCATCTTAATTACAAATCTAAGAATTTAATTTATCAGTGCAATAGGTTTTAATTTTTAAATCCTCAATCTACAAAAATGTATATATATATATTTTATGTAATATTATTTCAGTGGACCCCTTCAACCTTTTCCCAATGGGCATTACAATGTTTGCAATGAAAAAAGTTACTTCTCCTGATGGGGATTGCAAACATTGTGATTTTCATATAAAATATAAATGAATGAGTTTCTAAAAATAGTTTTCATGTAATTGCTTATGAAATTGTTTACATAAACCACTGGGTGTGTATATTCATATCACTGAATAATTCATGAATTCTCTGCTCATGTTTTCATTATGATTTTATACTTGACTACTGGATTTAATTCAATTATATATTATTCTATATTACAATTTTATAATATATTTATACCTACTAGTTATACTATATTATCAATACTATTCTATATATAATATTTATGATATATACTATTTAGTACCTATTTTAGTGTTTTGTTATTGCATAAATATTCATTATTATGCAATTCATATAGTATTATGTATATCTTATATAGATACTACTTATATAGCTATGTCTTCATTAAATTCTAGTGATCAGGATTCAATAGAATCCCTTTTGTCTTTATCACCTCTCTTGTCTAACCCTTCCATTATATAGATTAGATAAAACCTCAAAATGGAATAAGGTTTTTCCTGGGGTAGATAATAGGCTTCAAGCATAGACATTATATATCTATACTTTAAACTAGATCTGCAATCTAAAATTAATGCATTTAAAATTTCTAGCCATCATGTTAGGCAAAATATTTCAATTTGATTAGCTGATTTGAACTTATAAGCATATTATTTCTATTTAATTGATCAATTTAAAGTTTTTTACCATTTTTTGACTAACACGCAGGCTATGCATTTAATTTTAGATTGCAGATCTATTTGTAGTTAAATAGTGTAATGTCTATGGCTTCAAGTCATTTCATTTTCCAATGATCTCAATGAAGCTCAACTTTCCTGTGCAGGGAGTGAATCTAATATTTTCAGTTTGTTTCTGACAGAGAATATGTGACTATATCTCTCAAATTGATGACCGCACTACTTTGGAACTAAATGTCAAAGAATGACAACAAAATTATATATGATTGAATGTCAACAAATCAAACATCAATAACTTAGATTGATTTTCCTTTTTGTTATGGTGATGGGGATAATAAGTGCAAAGCCAGAGATATCCCTTATAGCACATATACCTGCACCATTCATGCATCAGAGCTCTTCCAACTACACCCTATAGTAATACAAAAAGATTAATTTTTACAAAATATTACATTTATTTTATTTTAGACTTCCCAACAAAATATTGTTCATGAAAGTCAGCAGTCTGTGAAATTGAAACTCTGAACTGACTATCACAATTATGTATAAACACAACACAGCTAGAAATGTCCATTACACAGTCCATTACAAAAAGTTATATATATATATATATATATATATATATATATATAGATTAGGTAAATTTTAGTTGTATATCTGTATATAGCTTATTGTATTTCAATTAAGTGATATGTATATTTTTTAATATAAAAATACACATATATATATATAAAATATTTGTATACTATTATATATATTATAAAAGCCTTCACTACAAATATAATATGTGTTGATAAAATTGGCTATTTAGCAGACAATGAGAATACAAATTCCAATAAATAGCAAACATATAATAATTATATAAAAGTATACCTATACATAGGTTTATAATATATGCACTTTTTATCAAAGAAGATATTTCAATTTTAGTATAATATAATTGTAAAGTACAATTTTACCTATATAATTGTATAATAATTTTGAAGAATATCCTATATGAAATACAATAAAAATGTTATTTTATATAACCCATAAACATGCAGAATATTGAATTGTATTCAAGTGTAGGTCAAATGGCATTCATATTATATATAAATCAACACAAGAGCCTAATAGTAATTGAATGTGTCACACCATATTAGCTACTATCATAAATTATGCAAAAATAATTAACCAACAAGGACAGATTGAATAAGGATACCAACTAACACATTTCAATTTATATAGCCATTTGGAGAGGTAAAATGTGCTTATATGCTATTAACTGTAATATGTAGAAAAATAATTGTTTTTTTTTTAAAATATGTTTATATTAAGTATTCAGTTATTTACTATTAAAAACAATTAATTTCAGTTTTGTAGATGTTTTAAATAAAGGTAATCTAAATTAATTATTTTATTAAGAGAATTATTTAATGAACCATTTTTAGATTCAAGACAATGTCAGTGATCCATCCAGTTGGAGGATTGAACATAACAAAGA
>JAUZNC010037602.1:8200-18573 GCA_034780395.1 Vannuccia rotundouncinata | reverse complement strand
ATGAATTCATGGAATGTTTTTCTTTAATTATGGCATCATCATGCAATCAATTGCGAATATCTTTACGAAAAACAAATTCATGATTTAAAGAATAATATTGCAAAATAATATTTATTTTTAACTTATTGACAGTATAATTATTATAAGATTACATTCTGGACTTCATTCTTTTATTATCACTTATTATAATGATTAGAATATGGGTTTAAATTGGTTATATATAATTAAAGTAAACCCAGTCTAGCATTTGTTAAGTTCCGCAAATTTTTCAAAATTTCGTAGGCTTAGTAAGCGCTACGATAATACTTGTTTAATTTGTTAACCCAATTTTAAGCAGTTTGTAAGTTCTTTCACAATTTACTAAGCTATCTGTGTTCTTTGTCGACCTATTTATTTATCTTAATGAAATAAGATATTGATTTTCTTATTAAATATATTAACTGCCACATTAATCTTAGTCTCTTTGTATACTGATTTATTTAGAATATTATTGACTGCATAAGTACTGCTGAACCTTAACCTGAATGTTTAGTATATTCAAAGTTTTATTGCAGTTTCGCTAACTCCTATATGTATAGAGATCTCAAATCATGATGATGCCACTTATTTTTATCTTTAAAACATTTTAAAAATCGATATTCATTATCTGGTGGCCCCTTCTGATTTGTACAATAGTAAAATAAAAATGTCTTTGAAAATATTCATAATTTTTATATAAATATGAATTTGAATTTGAAATAGTTTATAAATAGTTATCTGCATATTATTTGAAAATGTATTCTCAACCGAGCCAAACTTTGCAAAGCTACAGAGTTAAAATAGGGTAAAATTTCACTTTTATATTGAGTTTATAAAAAATACCTACTGAAAATAAATATTTCATACAAAATACTTATAATCGAAATCAGATAAAATTTAAGAACGAAATAACTCATTACAAGTACGAATGCGGATGATTAAAAAATCCTTATTTTTATAATTAAAGGCAAATTCAAATAATTTGATCGATGGCTTTAAATCGATATTTTATTTTTGTAAGTTTTTGTGAAAAAACAGATACGCCAAATATAAACTCGTTATTACTACAAAATACCCTTTTCCCATAGAAGTAAGTATCTGTCATCAATTATCCAGACAAGAGTTAAGGGGCCTGTTTCATTAAGCTACAATTAATTCTATTACAATTCATTGTAGTAAATCTACAATTATTCTGTTTCATAGAATAAATATATTTTAAAGCCACTTATATAATTGTAGTATTATACAAGTGCCGACTTGTAGTAGAATTTTATAATTATTCTGTTTCACAATATTTTCAAAAAATTATAGAGCTACAATTTTATGAATCATGCAATTGATTTTCGCTGGCTGAAAAAATAAGTTGAATATAGACATGGCAATCTAAAACCTTAAGAAAACATATACAAGGAGGCAGAAAAGAATTAGCATCATTTAATTACAATAAATGTGTAAATAATTGCGCAATTTTTCATAATTTAATTTTTTTTTTAAAAAACTTTCTTGCTACTTTTGACAATCCTGTATATTTGAATATTACATTGCATTAAATATAGAGTAGCGAGATTTATTGAGTATTAAGCATTAAGTATATTAATTGTCATGTAAACGGAAGGCAAATTTATAGAGTGGTTTAATTATTATAAATAGCCGGTTGCTTTTGATAAACCTTGTGAATCACCAATCGAGAACCGAAACGTTGAAGAAGTTGATCTGCCCTCTCCGTAGATAAACTAAATCATTAATGAAACATAATCTGTATATCTGCACACATCGAGACTTCTATTATAATAACGTATGCAAAGATGAGACTATTTCGAGAGGGGATCCTGCTCTGGCCAAAGTTCTATTCCATGTTGGCCAATGATGGCAAACTGAAACGAACCAAAGGGGTGCGACGGGCTACGCTCAACATGGAGATCGCTCAAGAGAATTACATAAAAGGCCTTTCAGGATAAGACCACGTTTTCTCAAACACAACGACGCATCGGCTCTACTAACCATCAAGAAGTAAACTATATCGTTCTTTGAGGACAAGAGGGCATGAACATCTTTAAATCAGAGTTTGCCCTATAATAACCATAATCTTGAAGGTTCGAGTCAGAGGCCAACGAGGAAAAGGCAAAACATTCTTCCTCGCATATGTGAGCCAGGTGCAAAAAGGCCTCGAGTAGGTTAATTTAATTTTTAATATATTTTTATCCAAAGAAAGTGCAGTTTTTCTCTCTAGAATGTGAAAATTCGGACATGACGTGTTTTAATTAGATACAATTTTTCCATGAGAAGTGGAGCTTTTCTTAATGTATGAATCATCGGACAAAGAGAAGTTGTATATATGCACAATTTATATTTTGCTTTATTGTGAAGTGGAGTTTTTATTTTATCTAAGATGTGAGCAACAAAGTTTTCATTTTTTTCTTCGAGTGAAGTCATGGAGGTTTTATAACTTATTTTCTCTCATATGTGCGGGTCAGTGGCAGTGAGGCCATATTGAGTGGATGTTTATTTTATATATACACTGACACACATACTGTATATATCGTATAACTTTTATGGGCGCCCAAATTACGTATTTATCCTATATTTGTTTTTTTAATATAGGGGCCGACAAAAAAAGTTATTTTTTTTTATTCAAAGAGACTATTTAGTTATATAAAGTCATTGTGGTATATGGAGACCTTCGATCGATACTAAACTTGGCATAGCAACACTAGGCATCCCTAGCTACATTGTAGTAAAGTTTCTAAGCAATAGGTTACTAGGGAAAAATTTTGGGGGCCAACCAAAAATCAATACCTTTTTTTTATACATTGTAATTATTAGAATATATCGCAATCATTGCCGACTAGTGTATGAGAGACAATAAGTAAAACATATACTTTTCAACGGTCCTTGGACAAATTGTTTACTATAAATCCAACCTCGAGGACACTGTTTATTCATTCAGAGTTGTAGACGGGGCGGTGCCGGTACTCTAAACGAGTCAATGACTATTATTATTGTTATTACTATAATTTTTCAACATGGCGCATTTCCTTATGATCAGCGGCTGCATTGACGGAACTCATATTCGTATTATTAAACCCTCTAGGAAAGACAACGATTACATCAACAGGAAGCGATTCCCATTTATCAACGTTCAGGCAGTGTGTGATCACAGAGGGAAGTTCACAAATATCGTTGCTCGTTGGCCTGAATCATCTCATAACAGCTGGATACTTCTCAGAATGATTTATGGAACCAGTTTAAAGCTGGAGATCACAGAGGGTGCCTTCTTGTAGATGCTGGATATGCGTGCAACCTGGATATTCACGGACGGAACCACAAATACGATTTAATCAAGTCTATCACTGAACTAGGGTACTAGTTGAACAAGATCATCACTGGACTAGCCGCGTACTAGTTGAACAAGTCTATCACTGGACTAGAGTACTAGTTGAACAAGATCATCACTGGACTAGGGTACTAGTTGAACAAGTCTATCACTGGACTAGGGTACTAGTTGAACAAGATCATCACTGGACTAGAGTACTAGTTGAACAAGATCATCACTGGACTAGTTAAACAAGTGTTTGGCCATTGGAAACGACCATTTGGTGTTCTTCACTCTGAAATTAGAACAGATCCGATCCAGAAAGAAACTACTAAATTATCGCTAGCTGTGGCATCCTCCACAACATCGCTGTTGACCGGAAGTATCCTGGTATGGAGAAAGTGCACCAGACGAGCCTGATGATGTTGACGAAATTTTTGATAGTAATGGAAATGCTTTTCGTGATGTGATGATACCCAAACTCACTTCATTCACTGTAATAATTTAGTTTTTTTGTATTTTCTGGTTCAGTTATATATTGAAAATCTCTCATTGCATTAACAGATTTCGTCGAACTCTTCAGATTGTACCATTTCATCTTCATTTGCTCCACATTTATTTTGTTGTTCCCTTTCTCAGAGTTTAACACACTGCCTTTCTGTTTCTGCGCCCCATCTCCAGACATATTGCCACTTGTATTTCTGACAGCAAGATGGTTAGATTTCACTGTTGGTTCAACCACTCTAAATAGATTTTCTTTGGTGTAAATTCTATCAAGTAAGTTTTCACCGAGAGTCTGTAATGAAAGGAAGGAAGCTTCAATTTTAATCCTAAAATTCTAATTTTTTTATTTTGCAAATGAGTGATTATTAAAAAATGTAAAGCCTATTTATAGATTGTAATTGTGTAATTTTAGAATTTATAAAACAGTGACAATAAAAGATATTTAAATAAAAATATAAACTAAAAATTGTGATTGTAGAGGTTTCTTCTTGATTCTAGATATGTATAAAGAAAACTTTTTGAAGCGGAAGGTAGAACAAATGAAAGAGGAACTGGAGCTGAGCTCAAGAAGAAGAAACTTTCTGTAGTTTGATTCAATTTTTAATTATGAAATCCTTCATATCGATTAAATAGTTATTAATTTTGTTTTGGAGAATTCGGTAGAGCGCTCCAAAGTGGCTAAACTTGAAGAAAACAGTCGTTTCGGTCTGGAACAGACGCCACCCAAAAACTTTTGCTGATGAAGAAGAATTGGAGGAAACTGTTGATCGAAGCACTTTCTTTGATTTGTCGATCACAGACGTTTATGAAACATCGGACCTCAACTTTGATCAACTTTGAGGCAACACCACAAGTTGAATCTCAATTAATCTTTTAAGATCCTGATAGCGAACGTGTTTCACCAACCTTTTCTGGCGACACTGATGACTTTTTGGGTGACGATGTGGGTGCATGATGTTGACTATGCCTGTGAAAGGTCGTTTACATGTCGACATTGATGTTAGAAAAGCAGAAGGTCATTTCAGTTTAGATGAGAAGCCCAGCCTAAATCATTGTTTGAAAATGGAAAGAAAAGGTTTTCAAACAGAAAAGTTACCAAAAGTCGTCCTCAAATTTGTTCAAGATTAACATGAACTTGTTTATTATCTTACACAACACTTATATCACCATTCAATTAGTATTCTTGCTGGTTTTTTTCATGAAATTATCTATTTTATATAATGCGTAAAAAAATTTATTTACGAAATTTCCTGCCTAAGTTCGAACCCGAGTCTCTGGATCCAAAACGCTGGCTCGTTACTCCATGACAACTTCCATCATGTAGAAACTTGTGGTAAAACCGTGTTATATAATGTATTAATCATTCAAATTAAATCTGTTTCACGGTTTTATTGTTTTTTTATTTATACACTTTTCTATTTGTTTCATTTAACAACTTAATTATTTTGTTGATACAGCCTAAATTTATCTCTTCGTATTATAAATACTCAATATTATGGTTCCATAATTTTCCCATTTATTACTTATTTTTTTTATTTACTTATTTATTTACAATAATCAAATATTTGTTATATTTATATTCATTAACCGATCATATGATATGCTTTAAACACATTTTTCAAATATCATAAATAAATATTGTTTATATTACTGACAGTTCATTCAGTAGTATAATACTATTATGTACAATTATAATATTTCCATTCAGTTTTTTTATATTCCAAATACATGGTTTTATCATATAAAAAACTTATATTTTGTTTCTATAATGATCGTTGTTTTATTTATTTGAATATTATAAATACAAATGTATTAATAATAGTTCACCTTAACCAGAAATTTTTTTTAATACATTATGTAAAGAAATCTGTATAAGTTCAAGCATGAATCATCACAACGCTTTCATCAATTAAAACCGGTATTTATAAGATTCTCGTGTTGGAGATATTGAGTTTTAACTTTAAACTAGAAAATAAGTGAATTGAATCAACTGAAGTACACGATTTTATTTATACCGTGAATCCATTTCAATATTAACAAACTAAACGAATCAACAAATTTTATATTAAATTATTGTACCGATTGAAATGTGTTTAAATAATGGAATAGTTTTAATCTTAACGAAAAAGTATGGCAGCCGAGAAGGATTTACATTTACACGAATATGTCCAATTTATGCCATCATAAAAGAGGAATTATTTATTCAATCTAATTTAAACATTCTCTCAAAAGTTTTGCCGACTGTATGGATGAGGGCTCAACTGGAAATCGATAAAATATTAACTAGTTCATGGCCTGTTTATTTTTGGTCGTCCTAAAATTTGTTGATTTGAAATCCGGATTTTAAAAAATAAATTTATTACTTACTCTTGAGAGTTATTAATCAATAGAGAGGAACAAATAGAATACACGTACTTTGTGAGTTCCTTAAACTTTACAAACAACTTCTAAGAATAGAGAATTTTATTATAAATAATAAATGTTAATAGGAGGAAAATGCGATGTGTCTTCGCAGCCAAAACTATAATTTTATTTCCGATCCAAAGTGACAGAAAACTACGGACCATCGGACAAACTACACCATCTGCCATAGCTAAACTTATTAACTAGATGCATTGTTCTATATTCATACCAATTTTCAACATCACCTATTAAAACTGCAGCCTGGGGTCAAAATGTACAAAAATCGACAAATTTACAAGCCAATTGGAGGCATCGCTTTAATTCAAGATATATATATTGCCAAACTACATTGTTTCCGAAACACCCCTTGCGTGTTTTCATGCTCGAAAGATATATCTTTAGTGGAAGTAGTTTTTCTTAACATTTTAACATGTAATCCTATTAATTTAAATACGCTGATTTCAAAAATACAAGCTGTTTATCTGTCCAAGCTTTAGTTGTTGAGGTATATAATATGGCGGACCAGGGGGTTCATGCATGATATCACTCTTGAAAAGGAGATATCATTCTAAAATGTTTACAATCACTATAAGTTGAACGATTCGATTTACTCACATTCATAATATAAAAGAGTGATAGTTAAACAAATTAATTGAATATCACTCAATATACAATTAATATATTGACTATCATTCAATTGTGAGTAATTGTACTTACTATCATTCAATTGTGAGTAATTGTACTTACTATCATTCAATGTTGAATCAATGCTAAAATGTTATTCATTAATGATCTAAATGGTTTGTAATTTATTAATGACAAACATGATAAAGACAGGGTGCAAAGATTCAATAGTTGATTTAATACATATGATAAATATTATATGTATACAAATTCCTATAAAAATATCAGTAGTATGACAGGACGATTTCTAGATCAAAAATATTGTAATCTGATTGGTCGATAGGACCTCCCCCACCTATACTAGTAAAATATGTTCGCACCTTTACTATTTTAATTTTTGCGCACTCTTGTGAGTTAATTTCGGGTATATAAGGAGGCGTGTACTTTACTGATTTCATTCACATTTCTTCCCAGCTCTGCATAGGTAGTCTCATTGTCGCTCTCTCTCGCTATTTTTCTGTTGATATTTGTGTTATCCCATCATCTATTCAGAATAAGTGTCGTATTTAATTATTAATTCAAAAATAAAAATGGAAAAATAAAATTTTAAAGTTTAAAATTATAAAATTATAAAAAAATTTTAAATTCAAAAAATTAAACAATTTAATGTAAAATATATTAAAAATAAAAACAAAAAAAATTTCTTCTAATTTTACAAATTTAATTAATTTACAACTATTTCTATATCTACAACTATATATTGCACATATTTTTACAAAATTTTTAACTAGTTGACTAATGAGACACAGTATGGCAATGCAAAGTTCTAATATAATCTTACCATGCGCACATATCCATTAATTATGTTTAATTCATGATGTCGCCTTACATGGAATGGGAGTAATATACTCTATTAATGGTGGGCGCAAGAGCGTTAACCATTGAGACAAATGTCTGTAGAGTACCATGTCAGCTATTGACCAGTAAACTAATTGAGCATGATAGTGTGGGATAGTGCCTGATTATAGCTTCCGATTATGCCTGATGTCAAGGTGTGCCCACTACGTATAATCTATAATCATGAGAATAGTCTCAATTTCATTGACCTTAGATGCTCCGACGGATCCTTCCTCATGTTCATAAGTCCCGTATTTTCTCATTTAAGGGACTTGTGAACAATCAGGTTCTAGGATATCCAACAACTTTGAAAGTTATTGGGGATGAGTCTCGAGATCACTTGGAGGGCAATATTAAATGGATTGAATTTCCAGGTACGAAAAAAACTTTCATTGTTTCTTGACAATCCGGTCAACGCTTCCAACCTTCCCAAGACGATCAGAGATGTATTCAACGCAAACCCCAGTCTTCGTCAAACATTCTGAACCAATTCTGACATTATTTGGGCAAATATGGCTGGCAACCGGATTTAATTGGGTTGGCGAGCCTATGAAGATAAAAGGTATGGCTGCCGGTCGCTACCAGATAATGCTCTGATGCGATGGAATAATATATTGGGCAGCACGGCTCAACGGAATATCTCGCCAGTGTAAACCTGTCGGTCGTCCAGGTTCGTTATGAGGCTGTTGAGGGAGATTCGTCTCTCCTCCTATCTTTCCCAATATTTCTGGACGAGACGACTTAATCCCAACCCTAGACGGTAGTGTCCAACCTCTATATCTTTAAACAGACCCTATTAAGACTAATGCATTACATTGGCTGATAGATAAGTTTTTGCCAATATTTAAATTACGTACCAATAAAAATGCATGTTCTACACATTTATTATTATTCTTATTCAGTTTTGTTCCACTAAGTGCTTTCCCCCACCATTTCAATGAGCGCTGTTCTTAATTATATTATTTTAATCTTTATTTAGAATTCTCACTACTCCTGTAGTGTTTTGCGAAGAGATAGTTCGTAATCGTCCAAAACATTCGTTTCGATTCAAACATGCAAAGGAAATAATTTGTAATATATATATTCAAGATTGGATTCGAACCAATGACCTACGAATTATTAGTTCGACGCTCTAACCACTGAGCTACTTGACTAATACATATAAACAGCATAATTATTAACCATATTATAATTTAGAAAGATTTGGATTACATGAAGTTTTGTCACCCAGCTCAAGTTTTAAAAGTCTGTCAAAGATTTTATAGAGACTTATCTTATTTAGAGAACAAAATTTTAAGTCAAGGAGAAGGTCAGATTGCCAAAATTTAACAAATATTTTCCTATAATGTTTATGATAGAAGAATAGTTTTTCAACAATTGCGTCCAGCGTAGGTTTGTTCCAAGAGTCCAATTGTCCATAGCCAAATGCAGGAAATATCAACTCAACGAGTGCACCATGTGTCACCATCTTCGTATTAGTTGGGAATAGATATCTTCTATTGGAAATAAATATCCAGCAGTTGGCGATTTTTGATAATACTGTTAAGAAAGGACATGAAACTGTATGCAATTTCTCAATCTTCGTGATGCAGTGACTCAAGCTGACTTTACTTAGTGGTAATTGTATTTTTTATTTATAGTGTGGTTCATTCATTATCTATTATTGCTTGTAATATTAATTTAGTTGTTTTTACAAAAAATATTTTTCTTTAAACACATTTACTTATTAATTCGAATATAATTTAAAATAGATATAAATCGGATAGATAAATTATATAATAGGAAAACAATAATGAAATTAAAATTCAATGAAGTTTATGTTAATATAGTTGAAAAGGGTTTCATATATAAATAACAGAAAAAAACTCAACCCAAAATATTGAAAACAATTTTCATAAAAATAGGAAGGAAAATTCGCATAAATGTATATTTAAGATTGTGCAGAGTATTCTAAAATCATATAAAGAAATTATATTTTTAAATTCACAACTCTTACAATTATAAATTAATACCTTTCGAGGTTTGCAAAAATCAAAAAAAATCTTCCTGGATTTCAGTACTTGATTCCTCTTTAATCAGAGCCATTTACAGAAACGTCTTTTGCCGAGGAGTCGACTCCAATGAGACTTGGATCCAACCAAGTCGATGATCACATGCTGGCAGCGATCTCCGTTGATTGTCGTTAACTGACTTTGTCGAACTCTTCAAATTATACCATTTCTTCTTCACTTGGTCCACATTTCCTTTGATGTTCCGATTCCCAGAGTTTGACACATTCGTTATATCGTCCCAGGCTTTCCATTTCTGCGCCCCAGCTCCACGCTTTTTTCCACTTCCAAACAGATTATCTTCATTCTCCCGTGCTAGCTCAACCAAACGTAAATTCTCCGATTGTGTGAAACTCATGATTTTAAGTTAATGAAGTTATAATTTATTAAATATCATACTTTTATAGTAAACACGGAAAATATAATCGACACACGTATTGTTTTCGTCTGACAGACAATAAGAGGTAACAATTTATTATCCAAAAGAAACTTATAAAAATTGTACTTGTGTCTTCACACACTATCGGTCTTAAAGTTTGCAAAATATTTATTGTGGATCCGACTTT
>JAUZNC010037591.1:0-15667 GCA_034780395.1 Vannuccia rotundouncinata | reverse complement strand
ATTGACATTTTCAAACATTTTTATATTTCAAAAAATCAATTTGAAATAATTTAATTAATTCTATTAATGTTTTCATAAATTTGCTTTTTCAGAAAAAAGTCATTTATCGTAATTATTGAAATTATTTAAATATTTCATTTATGAATTATATGAATTAAATAAGAAAGTCATTTTCTTATGATTTTAGTAATAACAAATAAATCGAAAACCGTTTGAAAATTGTGAGTAAAGAATTATTTCAAAAAGACAATATATATTTTAATCGATTTGTGTGAATTCCAATGATCATAAAAAACATCTCCAAATGTCTTCATAACAGAATTATAAATTTTTTAATGTCCATTTTTTATGTAAATGATATTGCTTTTCTAATATTTATAGGAAATATAAATTTGTAATTGTCACTTTTCAGAAAGACAGAAATAAATAGTTGAATTAGTCAGTTGAAAAATTAATTCATGGTCATTAGTTTATGAGAAGTCGTATTATGTCAGTCTGGTTAAAAGATTTAAACATTAATGCATACATGTCGAAAAAGAGGAAACATGTTTTTGTTAACTTAAAATGAGATGCGACAGTTTATTCCATTATGAAGATTCGAATCAGGATATATATAATTATGATAAATATCATTAATCTGTCAACGAATTCGTTCATGAGTCAGGGATCATTAAACTCTCCCAGTTGTGTCTGTCAAAAAGCTTTTCATTCATTTTTATTTATATTTTAAAATCCAATTTGAGGCAAGACTGTATGACAGTGCCCGAAATTGATTAATCTTTGGAACACAGTTGACCAGCAATTTAAATTCTTATCTTACTTATTAAAATATTTTGAGGAAATGTAAGCGTTTAAAATGGCGATCCATTTATTTTGCATTCGAGTTTAAAGATTCGTTAGTATTTGTTACTAATTTCCTTAGATCAGGTACAAACTAATTCACAACAAGGTTGTTCTGTTTTTGATCAAAAGATGTGATTTATTTTGGGTGATTATGTGGAGTACACGCTTTCTCACCACGCTCTTCTTCCCAAACCACTTGTCCGGTAATTCAAGTGGGGAACAATTCCACCACCAGACATTAAACTAAATAAATTCCTTAAATCTTATCACAGTTGGCGCTATTGTAAACGATTGATTACCTCTCTATTATATGCTTTATTGAATTATTTTCGAAATACGACAATATTGCTTAAACATCCATTTTTATTTGCAAGAAATAAATAAATAATTGCAAATTATTCTGATTTTTGTTCTTTGTTTTTATGGGAACAGAATGGCCGAGTGGTTGTGTCTGCAGAACTGTGCTATATAGTCAGAAGTTAAATGAGTTCGTGTGGTATATATATCTATTTTTGTGCATTATTTTGTCTGTCAATTTAAAATAACAATTATATAATGTTAAATCTCTATATATTATAGATATGCAATAATAATTTTAATTAGTAAAGTAATATTCAACTAATTTTTTTGAAAATAGAATTCTATAAACGAATTTAAATACATATTAAAATACCTTCTATAAAATTAACATAAAACAACTTATAAAATCGTGTATAAAATTACACCCTTAGAACTAAATATGGCCCTCATATCTGATACCGTATTAGATATACATTATTTTTATTTAAATCTTTATGACCAAAACAGTCATTGTACTTATACACATGTCATTAAGCTATAAATTTAATAAACAAAAGTATTTTTAGTTTCGTTAACTAATATGCTAATTTTTTTAAAATGTCGAACACATTTATTAAACTTTGTTTGCCACTTTCTCAGACTTGACATTGTTAATAATATTCTTTTTTACTTCATACTTTATTTACTAAATATACAATGCAACAATTATTTTAAATGTTTGTGAATTATTATTTAGACAAATAAGGCATCATCCAATAAAAAGTTTCTAAACAGACATTATACTCCAATCAAATTCGTCGAAATTGAACTAAATTGTGACTTGCTTTCTGTGGTTTAGAATCAGAAATTATTATAATCAGAAATATCTTCAAGACGTGTTGAACAGTGTTTTCAAATTATTAAGATAATCTCATCGCAAGAGAAGATTTCTCCGATTATCGAATGCTATTTAACGATATTGGATATTGAGTACCAGGACATCATTAATCTTATACTTCATTGTATCATGTAAGTTAATAAACGTTTTTATTAGAATAGTGTAAATATCCTGACTGAAAAGTTTTATAAACTGACTTTGTCACATAAGTAAGCTTGAGGTCGGGTGTTATTAATAATCAAAATTCAATTACAATTATTAAAACTGTTGTTTCTACTTCAAAGACTAAATATGGAAGCCTATTTATGAAACATTATGAATTGACAAATTTACAAATTGACGATGTCATTAAACTATATTTTTTATTTAAAATATGCAACATTTATATTATTACGTTATCAGCTGATATATTTTCAAAAACTCAATATTTGTTTGATTTTGAGAGAAATAAAATACAAATATACATTATAATGATAGACATGATAAAGTTATCCAATAGTCCAACTTGCAGCTAGATAAATCGTTTTATATAATTATTTTGTAAATAAAATAGTCAACCAGGCTTAAAAGATAACTTTATAATAAATGTTTAGAATGTTTCCTCATTTAATTGTGTCCTCATTAAATATGCTTTTAATAATAATGATCAAAATATTCATAAGATGTTTGTCTCAATAAAAATGAAATGAAATAAAATAAAATAAAATAAATAAATGACTATAAAGATAAAAATTCTTACTTCAAAAAAATAATTTCAATCAGTCCTTTAGATATTGTATTGAAATTGTGCTAATTATATATTATCTTCCATAAATACATTTAATGGTTAGTATAAAAATGTGAGACTGTAATTTAATATTTAAATAATGTATTCTATTGTTGGTAAGATGTTGTAGGAGATGAAAATAGTTTTTTGACAGATACATTTCACAAAAAATATAATTTAAAAGAGATAGGTATTAACTAAAATGTCATTATTTTTTAAATTTAGTGCTTATTAATACAGAACTAAAAAATTATGTCAAATATTAATTCATAAAAGTTTTCAAACTTCTGTCTTAAGCATAAATTACAGTTCGAATTGCGCTCTTTATTATTATGTAATCAGTGAAAGTTTTTGAGAAGAAACCGCTTTACAAGTCCAACTATGAAATACATTTTTAATTTTCTTCAAAAAATATTTCTTTTCAATCTTTAAATATCGCAAATAGCCTCTGTAATTGAATATGCAAGCATCTACAGTTAATTGGTCAAGTGCTTTGACGATGCTCCATCAAACAAGGTGGAACATGCAATCACACTTAATCTTAATGTGTATTGATTACCACCGATTGATTAATTCCCAGAGATCCACGAACGACCTCTCTCTTATAGACGCTTTATTAGACGAGGCTATAACTATGAATATATATTTCCCCAGTGGGTTGCCATGGGACTGTGCCTCATATTAAAGGCTCCACGCTTTCTTGGGACTTGCGTGAGAAAGATTTGTACAAAGGAATTTTCTGCGGTGGAATTATTTTGATTTTATGTTCTTCAAGACTTGAAATTATGTTGTAAAGCAGGCCGCTGTCTGTTAGAGAGATTTCTTTCATCTGAATTATGTTTTTCAACTCAATTTATTTATAATCTACCCACTCAAGTGTGTGTGTGCTCACTTTGAATTTCATTTCTATCTATAAAGAAACGAAGGGGCTATTAGAAATGACACGATTTGACAAAATGTATGAAATTAAATATCCGTTAAACGTTTTTATTTCAATTAGAAATATAATTTAAATTTAAAGAAAAATCTGATATTTAACATAACGTCGGTAAAAGGTTTAACTGATTTTTGTAATTATTAAAAATAGTTTCATGATAATTTAAATATTTAGATGTTAGGAAATTTTTATTTTCTGTAAAAGAATCTTATTTAAACTTTAAGACAATACAAATTATTGAGAAATTGGAAAATAAAAACATATTTCCAACTCACGTATATCATTTTTAAATAATTCTGAAAATATAATTATAGAGAATTAAACCAACAACTCTTAGTACCTTTATTCTCCTCATATAGTTACATTTAATTACTGAGCCGCTAGGTCAAAGGATTACTTTTACAACCTCTACATAATTTTTGAATATCATTGTGTCAGCCGAGGGAAAAACTTTCAAGATTAAGAGATCAATGTTGAACTCAACTGATAAGAACTTATCATTCATTTGCAGATTTTTATGGTTATAATCAAGATAACCTCTAATTACTACCTTGTTGCGTACGAAATCCCATTATTGCTCCTTAATTACAGGAAATATTACTTTCAACTTTTTATTTGAATAGAGAGAGGCTCAAAATTATCATATTTAAGTAAGTCAAGGTGACTGAATTATCGCCAACATTTGTGAGGAGTTGTGTTGTGAGATTTTGAAGCCTCACCACGCAGATAAACGAGTTTTTGAAGGTCACTTTTTTCTTCAATTTTTCTTTCTCTTTAATGATTTTATTGCATTAATTATAGAGAGAAAAAAGGGATTTTAAAAAAAGCAGCATACAAATTTAAAAGTGAAGAAGCGGGGGATGTAAAGAGGAATATGAGATTAATAAACGTTGCCAGAATAAAAGCGGCTTGGATAACCTGTTCTTTGAAGTTTATGCAATACAACCCTAACCTTAATAAGGGGCCCTAATGAAATCGAGTTTAAAAAAATCCCATTTGCATTTATGCCACTTGAGCAACTTCCGCGTTGGGAAATGTTTTCATTTCATATAATTGAACCCTTTTTTCTTTATTTTTGCGATTTGTGAAATAAGAAAAAAAATGTACAGTTCAATCCTTTCAACAAAGTGGTATATTGATCGAATTTTTTATTCCATTTTGCAAACTTATATTTTTGAAACTCGAGATCTCTCAGTGCTTTCCGTTTTCCTGTTAAATGATAGGATTGATAAAACCCCTTTCTGCCGACAATCGTGTTTACACCTGACGCTTTAATCAACATTGTTATCAATTAGGGGCTGGAGGTGCAACTTTTTAGACGATTTTGTTATTTTAGAATGTTAATTTTCGTCAAACGCAATCTCCCAATATATACGATATACACACATATAATATATTCCTGAACTTTGAAGGTGTATACACACACTAAATAAATATTTGTTCTACACTACATTTTATCCACACAGAGTTTTACTTGGCGCTATCGATAAAAAGTTAACAAATTATTTTTATTATCCTAAAATTCATGAAATGTCAGGATCATTTTGAAATATTAGACGAAAGGCAACCTTTACTCTATTGATTACTAATTGTCTTATATTTCTTTTTCAACTGGAACAATGTCAGAAAATGATAGATTAATGACATCGAACCTAATTGCATATACAAATATTTAGAATATATAACAGTCAAGTATTCAAATTAATTTGGATAATAAGTTTAATACATCGATGAATATTAATTGTTGCAATCAGGAAAAATGTGAAATTAAAATAATTATCATTTATTTTGACTAAAGTTGACTGCATAAAATTCCTGACAATATATTCCTGGATTAAAACTTCCAAACCAGATCATTAGCAAAATATCAACTTCGAAATAATTACCTTTAATCTATAATATATTGAGTCAAATAGTGACATGACACGCTATATAAGCTATACCGCTTTAATTTAAGTATTTATAGTTATGACAGGACGACAATTCGTTTGCCTGAGTCTTTCTGATTATCAAATACTATTATGAGAACTTATATATTCCCGTCAAAAACGTTATATATACTCGATGGGGTCCTAGGTCGGTTATTAATAGCGTGTAAATCACATGTTAGAAATCAAATAGAGATCAATACATTTGCATACACAGCCAGATATAAATCTGCGCGCTAATCCCAAATATCTAAGTCTGTTCTGATTAGCTTGGCTTGTATATTGAAGGCTGTGTACATTGTATAAAACTAATGGTTAACTTTCTCAAATGTCAATAAATAGTTGGACAATTTTGTTTACATGAAGCGATTTCTTGTGTATAGTAAAAGCTTATCTATATATTTACCCGCTAGAGGGTCTATACAGTACCTCTACGACACACTTTCACTCTGTTTTCTTCCACAATTGCAAAGGTCCTTTCTCTCCCCTCCCCCCCTACCCTTTATTTTTATTCTTTCAACACAAGTGGCGGTGTCTTCCTTTGGCAAGAAAGGTTGTTAAAGCTTTTAAAATTCAAAGCGATCTTCTCACCATTGATCGAAGCAAAAAGGCCGACAACTGTCATTGTTTTTGAGAGCTCAAAAGAAAACGAAAGAAACAGCCTGTTGTAATTGAACCAAGTGTTCTAAAAATGTCATACATCGGTTCTTAACCAATAAAAATAATAGTCTTACACTTATAGACGTTATTTGTCTTTTATGTAATTAAAAAAAAAACACTTGAACCATATATGACGCATGTTTCTATATATACATAAAGGTTGTTTTATCCATCTTTCTGTACACATCTCTACTTTAGCGTTTTGCGTTCGACACCCATCAATTTCCAAACATTCATGACACAGCTGTTAATGGTTGCAGATGCCGAATAACTTTTATTTGGAAGTTAAATATGGCCGACACGTTCTTCTTCTTTACAAGTCTGATAAGCCAATTTAATCCGAAAAAGAGATATTTTATAATCAAAGTTATTCCAGACCTAATCAAAATTAAAGCTAACTAATAAATAATAATAATAATAATAAGTGTTTATTTTGTTTGAAAATGGGAATCGAATGATGACAGTATTAAAACGGTTAAAGTAGTTTTATACGTAAATTACGCTAATAATATATCTTGTAGGTGTCGCATTCACTTAGAACATAAAGTGGTATTTGAGATGCCATAAGATACTAATTATTTGTGGTTTTAGTAATTTTATAGGTAAATTGGTACATCTAGATAAATTTCTGATATTTCGTTAAAATGTCAAAAATTGGTCAATTTCTTGAAGTTTAACATTTAACACGTCATGTGTTAACCTAATTAATTAATTCAGTTAAATAAAAAGACACAACAATATTCTGGAATTGAAAAAGGTGTCATTTAAAATACAAAAAAATGTAAAAATAGAATTCCTTGTCACATGTAATTAAAATAAAATAAAATCATGTCACAACAAATAACTGAGATGCTTCTGAAGATGACATCAACTTAAAAGATTTTCTTCTATCTAATTTAAAAATATTTTTGAAGTTTATAGTATATAGTTTATAGTTAATATTTGTAAACTTTGACGTACAGTGAACTTTATAATATTGTTGTTTAATAATATTCTATTGTATATTTCAATAAATTAAAATAATTTTCACTCTAAAACCACAAATTATTATGTTTTATTAAACAATTGACTTTACATGTAATCTATGAATTCACAAGAATGTCCACCAAATAATAACCTCCCATAAATATTTATTATCTTATATTAAATATATGCCATTAATATTCATATTTGATTTAATTCGTTGAATATAATTCCACAATGACTTAGTGTAAATGTATTATTGATATATTTTAAATTAGTATTTATTCATTTCATTTAATAAATTTTCCTTCAATGTAAAACATAATAAATTATAATTAATGGCTTCCTGGGAGTCAGCGTTTTATTTTCCTTTATTAATTGATTTCGATTTTGTGATCTTTACAAATGACCGATATATATCCGCTTTGATAACCCTTGTTGCCGAAGAAAAGATTAAACGTTATTTCTTAAGCAGCTGCTTTGCCCATAAACAGATAGTAAATAAATGTATGAAAGTAATTTACATTGCCAAGTCATAAACATCTCCCCTACATATGGCTGTGCGATTTTTTCATTCACAAAAGCTTTACATACACTCCAAATGAACATATATGAAACTATAAGTTTAGAAAAAATGTATTTCAAATGTTTTAAATATACAATTTATTTTTTTAATTCTCGACAACTTTATGTTTATTTAAGAAATATGCTATGATCTTATCTCGTTTTAGGAATAACACAATTCTTATTTGAAATTCTTTTCCATTTTCAGGAGAACATATTCACCAAGACATTTAAATTATTAAACGAACGAAATGTCCTCATTCAGCAACCAGTATGAAACTCCCGAGATCACCCTGATCCTGACCCTCTTCGTGCTGGCTCTGATTGTCGTCATCGGATCTCTGGGTAATGCCATCGTACTCTGGGTCTACGGCCGACGGAGAGACGGTCAAACTGCCACCTTTTTCATCATCGTTCTTGCAGCGGCCGATCTTCAGATCTGCCTTCTAGTCGTTCCCTTCACAATGGCAGTTGAGTTTCTCAAGTATAAGTTCCCGTTCGACTTCATGTGCAAGAGTTACTACTTCCTCAACACTAGCAACACTCTGTTCAGTTGTTTGTTGATCTCTGCGGTCGCTCTGGACCGCTATCTCTGCATTTGTCATCCCCTGCATAGAATTCTTCCCGTGTGTAGGGCTAAAGTTCTCGTATGCTCGCTGGCAGTTCTGTCCATGATTCTGGGACTTCTGTCGGCTTTCATGGTGGCCGTTTTGCCGGTGTCTGATGGCAATGCGACGACTACGAACAACGCGACCGATTACACATATGTCTGTGATGAAATTGTATTCTTCAATAACAAAACGAGTACAATTCATCGCATCTTCTTCAACCTGGTTAAGGGAAGTTCCCACGTGATGTTCATCTCCTGCATCATTTTGGTGATAATCTTTTACTCTTTCATCTATCGTGTGGTTCTCAATGTCCGACAAAAAACGAAGACTCTCCTGGTTTGTCAAACGCCGGCAGCTCGACAATCGGTGTACTCCAAGAAATCGGAACCCATCGACGCCAATGGAGTTGAATCGGTTCCCGAAGCGCAGCCTACCCGACGAATTCTAGAAAGTGAACTTTTTCAGAACTTTCGTTCGGCGGCAATGCTGTTTGTGGTAGCCGTGGTATACATTCTGGTGTTCACGCCCGCTCTTCTCATGGCGAACGGGTTTATCCATATGAACTTGGTCGTCTACTATCTTTACTATTTGAATAGTGCTTCAAATCCCATAATCTATTGCTTCATGAATGGCGATTTTCGGCGCAAGTTGAAGAGACTTCTCATTCGTGACGATTACCTTCAAGGTCGTGGTGTGTCGAGAAAACATCCCCCTTCTTCAACTTTGTGATTCGTTTAATAATTGTTCTAAGTAAGACAACTGTTTTACCAATTGAGAGATTGTTTCCAATGATTAAAGAGTCACCAATTCTCACAATAATATAACCCTACTCTAAAACACAGTTACTCCACAATCATAATTTGGAGACATGTACAAAGACATTTTCACTTTTAAACAGAGATTTCTGGTTCCGTGTCAAAATTAATTGTTTGAATGTACATCTGCACGTCCGTTATTACTGTTACATGAATGTTATTCGATGTTTTAATGTTTATTAAAACATTTTTTTTGCCACTTGAGATTACACAGATTTTTATGAAATCAACGGTCAAATATTTTTAACTGAACGACTGACTATTCGATAGCCAGTAATGAAATTTCTTTGTTCGAGTGTGCTCATTTTTGTTATACACATGTACAAGCCGTATTATGAAAATATACTTTCATAAGTTGTATATAGAAATTAGTATATGTACACATTTTTATACTATAAACATCAAAGACGTTATCACACTTAAATGAATAATTGACTATAACGATCATATATTATTGTAAATTCACTGAGATATTTTGTTGTACATCTGGGGAGACCTTCTAGTTTTAATCTGTAAACGTCATGTTTCAAAGTCGCACCACACTTACTTTTGGCACCGTGTTTTAATTCTGTTAATGTTACGTGTTTTAATAATTATAAATGTTATTCTGACGGTAGGTAAAGTTCAATCCTTGTTATTATCATTTTTAGAAGAAAATTCAGTTTGAAACATGTAAAATATCATTTCATGGTTTTCCTCATTTTGGTGTAACTATAACTAATGATTTTAATTAAATTTAGAAATTCTTAAATAAAATTGTTCTATTTGTATGCCTTATTTGAATTCAACTTATTTGAACGTAATAACAACTTTTACAAATATAATTGTAAGGAATTTGTCAACCTTTGAATTACATGGGAACACTTATGTTACATTAATCAATACAATCGTAACTAATTTAACCAGTTTATCCACTACGTGTTGAGCGTATACACTAGCTTTATTGATAGTATGGTAACCTAATATAACAAAAAATAAGGTGTTGATTTTCCATTTCAAGTCTATACATCAAAAATAGTCGTTCAATTATATTTACATGGTTCTTTTATTTTTAAATTGAGCTTCAAAAATCAAAACGATACATGAATAACACCTTTGATATTAATTCAAATTAGATATTGATTTAATCAAGTTGTTCAGTATTACAGCAAAGGAATTATTCTACATTTAAATAATGAATTTACTGATCGTAGATGATCGAAATTTAGAATATTCTTTACACAACCCACGCACAGCCCCTAGGCAACAGAAACTCGAGGAGTCGGTTGTATTTTGTTGTCATCATTATATTTAATTAAGTCTAATTTATTAAAGAATAAATAGTGAAATAATGAAGAATTAAAAAAATTACTCTTTTGCCTTCAGGTTTTAAACAACACATTAACACAATAATTCACAGAAAATTTATGAATACAAAGTTTGCTAATGTAATAACCATAACCAATTTTACAATAATACTTGACATAAAAGTTTGGTATTCACCCCATCCGACATAGATTAACAAGCAATACTTTCTTACAATTCAAAGTTTAATGTCAAGTTTACTTGTTAGGACCTTTTGCGCGTTTATATATTTAAAGTAGAAAGCAAGTAAGTGTGATACTAATTAAAAAATTGTGCTGCCGAATAAACAATATAGAAATAACTTGTACAAGGCGAATCATTTTATATACTATTGTTTTTAATCCAATTTGGATTATACCATTCAAATTAGTAATAAAAATCATAATATTTATACAAACCACCGATTAGCTATTTTCATTTTTACATTATATATCACCAACTCTATATAAAGACAATATTATATCGTAACTGGTGAATTGAAATCGGACAACACATAATTCGATATACATATATAAATATTAATAATTAGATTATATTAATTAGAGTGGGGAAACATCATTAATTGAGGAGCTTGCAAGCATAGAATTTATTCCAACCAGTGTGTAAAATACTCAATCAAATTAGACACATAATAAATAAACTGTATTATCAAATCAAATTAGATATAAACATTCAAATTTAACAACAACAATATTCTTACTGCGCTGAAGTAGGACAATTAATCAAAGAGTACAGAAGAATAATGGACAACTCCCCTTTTCGCAAAAGAGCAGAAATAGCTATCCAAAATCCTCTATTCGCAGATTCCATCCCGTTGTCCTGTATTTAATCCAATTGAAATGGCCTCCTCTACTGTTCTACTGTCCAATTTCATGTCAAAGTTGCTTTGAAGAGCCTTCGATTTCTCGAAATATTCTAAATTGACCAGCATATGATATTGCCTAGCATCGTCTAAATATTTTGGAACTATGTTCAACAACCTCCGGATAGAATTCAGTAACTATAAGCTATTTTATTAGTCCTCAAAAATTTCCAGCTTATTATCGTAATTTAATGAGTTTTTTTCCAAGATACTTCTTAAACTAAGATATCCTCATGTAAAATACGATTTTTGTAATTATTTGAATAAACTTGTAAATATAATTTGCACCCTTCATATTTACAACCACTATCAATCAATATGTAATAAGAAAAGTATTCATTTTTATATCTAATTTGAAAGTATATATAATCTGAATTTAATTGCAAAAATTATAACAAATAACTATTTATTCAGAAATATCCTATTAGCGAGTTATAAAACAGATATTTATTAAATTGAAAATTATTTCACCCAACAGTTGGTCTTGACATTATTAATTTGATTTTAAAACTCTCAGTTTTGATGCCTGCAAACTATCTGTCTACCTGTAATAAATCATGTTTTTTGATGTAATTTCTGACTTGATATTTACTTATGGTAGAACACAGCGTATGTGAAACATGTGTACGATTTTATAAATTTCTTGAAGAAAATTCGGGTTTTGCATCTGCAATATAATAGGCATATTAAAATGTTGTTTATGCAACTTTTCGAGCGATTATTTACTAATTTATTATACCATTAAACTATCTATGTATAATATTCAATGTTATTAACTCAGAATTTTTGTATTTTGAATATTCTAAATAGTCCTAATGGAAACACTTGCAAATATGTAAATTAATAGGGTTGTAAATTTAGGAATTGTAAAAGCTTTGATTTCAAATGTCTTGAGTATTATTTGTATGATGAAGTTTTTTTATTTGGAATAGAATAACAATAAATACAATTATACATGAATTCAAGGTTTATGGTTTCAAAGATAATTGACAGCATTCATTTTATTTACATAACTATTTATTTCTATGTTTTGGAGAACATTTTAAAATGAAAAGTAAAATGGATATATACCGTATAATCAAAATTATCAAATTAATTAAAAAAAAAAATTATTTATTTTCGATATAGTTATTATTCTAATATGAAAATTGACAGAACAATTTATTGGAATCTATTTGATAAAAATCGTCATCACCAGAATTAACATTTTAAAAGCCTGCTAAATCACTTTAGTGTGATTTGATTTATAATTTTTACACGGCTTGTACACCCTTTGAATATTATCGATTTGGAAACTAAATAATATTTATACAAAACAGTTGTAAAATATGTGAATTTGTCAATCAATAATTGTAATTTATTTCCACTGTTATAAATGACATTTATGTACAGTATAGGGAGTAGATTTTAAAAGAGTACATCATAATGGGTACAGTTATAAATTTATTTTTAATGTGCGCAAATAATTATTGTAGGTTCTCGGTCCCCATTGACGGAAGGCCATGGATCCAATCTTCAACTTGCTTGACGGAGGGATCAGCAGCTCACCTCGAGATTGCGAACGGGTTTGTGACGATTCTGTTCTTCCATTTTTGTGCAGATTGTCTCGTAAGCTTGTTGGAGCGTTGTGTGACATGATGTTGTTGCAGAAATTTGTTCTGGCTTTGTCCATTCTTTCGTCCAGGGTAGGCCATTTTAAAACGGATATGGCGTCTTGTGAACGATTTTTATGAGTCACCGTACGTGCTATGGCTTTGTAGCCTGTTTGAAGTGCTGCTTTTGCTAATGCGGAAGCATCTTTGAGTAGAGTTTGACAATAGGAAATGTGTGGAAGTGCAATAGCATTAGCTAAGAGTAGTGCATCTTTCTGTGGTAAATAACGTGTTGCACTTTTTATAGCCCTGTAATGATTATTGATTATTGAATGGAATATGCGCATTTTGTATTCTGTTTTGAAATAAAGTGAACTATATTTTAAAATTTTCAATTAAATTCTAGTTATAAAGGCATATTTTTTATGGTTAATTACATTATTCCTATATTTGACAATGTCTATAAATTACAAATGTATGATTGATTACTAATTTAATGGGGTTATATCTAAAATTGTGGTTTCCATATAAATATCCAGAGGAATAAATATATTATAAACAATGTTATCTAAGAAATTAATTTGACAGTTTTGTAATTATAGAGGAATCTGTAGTCTATCAACTCAATAATAACTCATTTTCTATTTGTAATCCCCTTCGTAATAAGACATTCACTATTTTACGATCAACACAAATTCTCTAAGTATTTTCTATTAGATAAAAATTGAATTGGTTAAGGGACATTAATATTCTACAAATTGCAAAAAGAAATTACGATAAATAGTTATTTGCGAATTAATAATATAACTAATACAAACGTCATTTTGTGAATTGAAAGATGTTGTCTAATGCAATAAAGCAAAATTCAAGTTATATAATGCCCCAAATCGTATCGGTTATCCTTTTTATTTAATATTTTAGAAGTTTTTAAATATTCGATATTTTAATGTTGATATCGGATAATGTTTACGTATAATTAAACTGAACAATATCTAATATATGTTATAGAAAATTAAGAACGCAGAATTATATCGTCATATATTTTCTAAATACCTGAACTAGATATTTTACTCAAAATTCTGTTAGATTAATCATCCGCCGTAAATGAATTTAGAAAAAGTTAGTTATAACTGATAAAGAAATAAAATACTTAGTTTACTTATATTAACGAATGCGTTTAAAATAAAAAACACGAATTATTTATTATTGTAAAAAATTAAAGAAAGTATTTTGTCTCATTTAATAGATGTTGAGATTAAAATTTATATTCTAATGTTCTAATAAATTAATAATAACTCCACTAGGAGATTAACATTTTCATGAAAGGAAAATGCTTGAATGTAAGATTTCGGAATCCTTTAGAATTCATTTATTCGTCGAAATTATTATCAAATTAATTAATGACGTCTTTTTATATTTTATTTGTTTGAAAATTTTATTTGAAAATGAATTTTTTTATTTATTTCAATGCGATTTTAGAAAGAATAGTTAATTACTTTTAGAAAATTGTATATTAATACCAGTTATATAATTATGGAACTTTTAAAAAAGGTTTATTTGTACTTTTTGGTGTTAATAAATATTAATATTTAACAACATTATTTAGTTGAATTATACTTTGTTGACAATACGATTAATTTTTAAAATGCCTATTTATTTAAGACTCCTTCTTATAATATCTATCTTTTCAAATCGCAATAATATTTCTCCCATTAAAAAGATTCCTATTATGAAATGATATCGGAAATTGTAGAAAATCATTTATAGCTTCGGCTTGATTGATGCGCCTTAGTAATTATCGTCAACTACCAATTTGAAGAACAAAAGCATTAATATACACCTACTTGCCAATAACAGAGGTAGGAAGAAATCAGAATACACCCTGAAGATACAAACTCTAATTAATTACTCATTGAGAATTGCCCGTCAGCTAAATTCTATGAATACGAATTTAATAATACTTTCAAATAAATTAGGTGAAGGTCAAAGCAATAAATCTTACTTTCTGTAATGAATGTAACAAATGTTTATAACATTATAATTTAATAAATAGGTTCGTCGTCTAGAATTAGGCCGCCACAACTAATTATAATTATATCTAGATAAAACTACAACAAAACAAGATTACTGACCTTTTTTGGCAAAAATGAATTATGTTACAAAAGATTTTTTGTTCTAGAAGATATTTATATACTATATAATAGATAATTTGGATTAAATATACAAAGTTTCAACATTTAACTTTCGTTTGTTTCCTATTATGCGTATATTTTGAGACACCTTGTATAAATTTTTTTGTCATGTATTAAATTACATTTTAATTGTCTATATTTATATGTTAATTTTCTTTATTATTTATTTCAGTTTTATCAACTTAATTAAAATCAATACTGACCCAATACTAAAACCGTAAGCATATATAGTTACATTAAAACTGTATTAGTTTGTAATTGTAGCAAAGTTTATAATGCGTCTCTCAGACACTCTCCATCATATTACTGATAAAAATGGTTGAATTTAAAATCTATCTGATTGTTGTCACTTAGTATCGGTTTCTGTCGATCCTGGCAAAAATGCAATATTATTAGTAATTACTGTAGTAATA
>JAUZNC010037580.1:0-18584 GCA_034780395.1 Vannuccia rotundouncinata | reverse complement strand
CTTGAAAAGGAGCCGTCGCCGACATTTGTGGTTCCGGTGGTGGATTATACTTATCTCATAATAGAACTTGAAATGGACTTAGTCATCTCGGCTGTTTCCCAGAACCTTTTTATGCAATAATCAGTCGAATTAATGAAGAAACTGACACAAATTGTCCGCAAAAAAACAAAAACAAAAGTTAAACTTCTGAACAAATCAATAATCTGATTATTTTCAAACTTTTTAATTAAATCAATACTTTTGAAAATTTTAATTGTTCAATTTTTGTATGCATTCAATGATTACAACGCCTTAAAAAAGATAATTTATTTGTGAAACAGATGATCAACATTAAAATAGTTAAATATATATAGTCCGTAGAATATATCCAATAATTTATAAACTAATTTTCAGACATATAAATTACCATTTTACCCTATATAGTATAATAATTAGGTTTTCTATATAAAATATAAACAATGTTCATATAAATATAAATATGCATATGGCATATAAACTATTCAATATAGACTAATGACGTAATATAATGTATATTTTGTGAATGGTTCGTTTCTTAGAATATTGTTCGTATTTCATAAATATATTTATTTTTGTATATGTGTTTTAGCATAGTTGTTGTAAACTAAATTTTAAATATAAGTTTTTTGAAACGTGTTCTTCTCCACAATTAACGAAATGAATACTTACTAATATCTTTCCAAAGTATTTTATATATTAGTTATAAATTTATCAAAAAAGCATATCTAAAACAATAAATTTCATCCAATCGTCAGAGTAAATTAAATATACTTTTGAATTATTTTAATTGGACAATAGTTTCTTGAAAGACATCTTTTAAAGAACTGTGCAAAAAATCAGAAAATGTACATATAAAGTGTTTTTGTTACAGTAGAATCTTATATTTTCACATCCCAGCATTGACTAAGGTAAGAAAAGTTTGTCCAAACCCATGATATATATTTCAAATATATTTTCTTTTCTTTTAAAATGTCTTCTGTTTTCTTTTTTCCAAAGGAAGGTTTCACAAACTACAGTCACAATACAATAGAATGAGTTTGTCAACTTTTTACAATTTATTTGTGGCATTCATTGTTGGGATTGTCTTGGTCCAGACGATATGCGAAACGGGGGCCAACCCAGTCGTATACAGGTTCGGAAAAGACCGTCCTTATAATCTCTGGAATGGGGCCAATCCTGTGAAAAGGCGTTTGGATTCAAGAGTGTCTCACGCCAGCAATTTTGGGAAAAGGTCGCCTTTATATCAACCTTATTCAAATCAGTGAGTGTTTTAAATTTACAATATTCTTGAAGAACTCTTGAAGAATTTTATAATTTTTGATAACTTTAATCAATAATTAATGATTTATATACTCGACATTTTTTTTAAAACTACTTCTAAATATTTATTGAATATTTAGATTTTTTGTTGTTAAAAACACATCATTTGGTCTTTATAAAACAGTTTTATTGCATATATAATATTTTCCACTCTTTGTCTTTTTCCACTTCTCCTTCTGCTCCCAATCAAAGTTTTAATTCTATTATTTCTTAAACAAATAATGACTAAAAAAGCATACATGACGATTATTGGTATAGAGTAAAATTTATGAAGCGGACATGCGATAAATAAAATAAATAATTAAAATGTTCTGATATGCAGGGTATTCCCAAATTAAGTAGGTATGCCCATATCGCCAACTTTCCGGCACAGTTACCAGCAATCGTCGAGTATTGCCGCATCATCATTTTCATGGCACAAATATAACACAAAATGTCTTTCTTCTCAATTTGGTCAACTTTCTCAAAATCCCTTAGTAGATCCTATACACCTGGTCGAATACACATGTTAACTTTACGACATGATAGCGACTGGCGCAGATGCAAATTCGAAAATGCGACAACATTTTTCAAAGACTAAACTTTTCCTACTTTCTATTCAGTGATGTTTGCTTAATTTTTGGCTCTCCAATCTATCTAATTAATGAATATTATCTATTATCGAAAGGTGAGGCTACATTTATTCGATTTTTTCTTCATTTGCAAACGAACATGCACATTCAATTTGGAAAATACGGCGGTACCGGTAACCTTAGATACACTAAAGCGTAGTTAATTATTTAATTGTTTTTGAACCGTAAATCGTTTAAATCGTGTTGAAAACTTATTAATTACTGTTAATTGCATCAAGAAGTTTTGGAAGTACAGTTGGAAGTACAGTTGAAATTAATGAAAATTCTTCCAATTTAGTTTTGTGCAAAATTTTAAACATTTAATTAAACAAAATAGTTTTTACGGTTTCAAATTAAATTCTGTATCTGTTCGAAGATAACTTTTCAATTAAAAACTCCATTATTGGCACCTTTAAAGTTTGTTTTGGATTTTTTAATTAATTCTTATTGAATTTCGATTGTCTTTAACTAATACAGATGCTATGAATCTTATATTAAATCAATAAGTTAACCATTAATCGTTCATTCTATTTAATCACATATAGGGGAATATTTCTGCTTCCATTATTGATAAACTTTTAAAGTAAAAAGGGAGCGAGTGATTTCATATTATATAAAAAATTGAATGTTCTTATCGCCACCCAGATCAATATTTTAAATATTATTAATTTGATTGAATCAATATTTCGTCATGTGTGAAGAAGATAAGCTTTTGTTTAATTAAGTAAACAAATAAATTAAAAGGAGCCATTTTTAAATATTGAACTCCTGAAACACTTTGATGATTAATTGACAAATGAAATAAAGTTCAATATTTAGTTCGACTATTTTAACTCTATAGAAAGCTAGTAATGCTCGTCTTAAACACTGGTGGTAGATGATTTGTTCATTTAACTTTAGAGTGATTTCTATTTATTTTTAAAAAGCAGAATTGATTGTTGCTCTGATACCAAATTGTATTAAACTGAATCAAAAAGATAAAATATTCAGTTATTAAAGTCATAAACTATATATTAATTTTATTCAATATACAATCGAATTCCATCTAATATTGGTAAGTTTATAATTTACATCAATTGGTTACTGTAGAAAAATACAAACATTGTGTACAACATTATTCACAATCATCAGCCGAAAAAAATTCAAGAAAATATTAAAACAAAAATCTGAATATTAGTTTATAATAATTTCAAGAAAATAAAACATTTATTTTTATTTGCGTTAGTTTATTTTGATTTTGGAGAAAACTTTGAACATTTTTAAACGTTTCATAATAGTTACAAAACAAACAAGTGAAATATTAAATGTCGAACAACTCGACAACGAATCAAAGTAATGACTCCAGGACTTAAATCTATGTTTAGAAAGAAACCTTTAAAACAAAAATTAAAACACAATTCCAAATGCATTTTAATAAGTATAGTAATTAAGTTTTCGCTTTGACCAGTTCTGTTTGCCTGTGTTAAGTTTTACTTTGTTAATGGAACTACATCTTTTTGCACTGACGAAATAGTTTCAACCAGAAATTTCGCATTATTATGTTTACGAGGGAAGAAAAAGCCCTCTTTTAAAGAAAGGGTGTTGAACAGAAATATTTATTTTAAAAATAAAAAAAACATTATTTCAATCTTCCAAAAAATGAAAGCTTGAAAATGTTTTGACATTTTATGAAATTGGCTTTAATTGTTATTTTAAATAACACTCTGTATTTATTCATTGGATGAAGTAAAACCCACACAACTTTAATTGCCAGCAACTCTTTTCTGAAATTAATGGAAACATTTTTTATTGCAGTTAATGAATCTTTCAAATCAAGAAAAATTCTTCAAATAAATTTAATTATTTTCTGCGATATCTACTAACATATTATAATTCTTCAACAGTAATCTATGATGTTTAAAATTAATTTACATATATATTAAATTACACATTTCACCCCCAACATTCTTAACAATTTAGCAATATGTTGACCTTTTCTGAAAATAATCTTTATATACCTAATAAAAATATTTCCAATTTTTACCGTTCAAACAGCAAAATTTGTCTGCTAACTTATTTCGAACGGTTAATATCTTTAAAATGTTTAATTAAGTCAATTATAACGATTAATATCGTAATTAACTTCACTTTAAGATTGGCAAACTTCTACTCTTTATAAGACAGCGTCCTATATAAAAACTGGCAAATCAATAGCAAACTGATTAGATTAAATTGGCTTATAAAAATAATTTTTCAGAAAAACAAATGTATTGTTATAAATAGAGAAAATATAACAATAAAGGCTCATAATACGTATACAATTAAAGAACTTACTTGTGCAAGATATTTTGACCGATTTGGTCTACTTTACAGCTTTTTATTAATTTGTAAAAGTAGAGGCCAAACAAGATTTCACCATTTTTTTGCCCGTTTATATTTCGGACAAAATTTAATTAAGGTTGCCGATCCTGTTAAATATGATTGAGATAACAATGAATATGACAGGATGAAAAACAAATTTGAATATTCAGAATAAAATTAGTTTGCATGGAGAAAAATAGAAAATTAATTTTAACTTGATCTATTGATAATTACGTTACTTTCACTAATAATTTATTTGTAATTATATTTCAGACTTGATGAGGGAATATTTAATGAAGTCAAATGAACAAATGAATTAAAGAGGTAAGCTTGATTTTATTGAGGTTGTTAAACATATTATTTCATTATTTTCAAAAAGACTGTTATTGAAAGAAACATTAAATGGAAAAAGATTTGAGCAAACATAATTAACATTAGTGCGTTAACATGAAAGACCTTTTAAATTTATTTGAAATTAGACAATTATTTCCAAATCACAAATTTTTATGTTATCTATCTAAAATAAATAAATTAATAAATTACTCATAAAGAACCATGATCAATGATTTTAATGTGGCAACTATTATTTTACCTCATTTTTTATTTGAACTATGTTGTGCAAATATTTTGAGCTAAAATTTTGATATTTTTCAGACATGAAAAAGTAGCAGCAACTCAGAATTCTATCCCATTTGAAGTGACGTCCCCAATTTGATTTTGATTTTAATGTACAGCAGTTTGTTTTTTTGAAAACTAATAAATTTATGAAAATAATGATAATTAGCATTTTTCCTTGAAATAAAATTGCAAGTTAATAGTGCAATGGTTTGGAAATAATTAAATAATTAAAATCAACTTACGTCTGAATCAACAGTTGGGATACATTTTTGACGAAATATCAGTTCAGATATATTCGATAAAATTAGAATAATTATGAATTTATTTAGATTTTGTACTAGTCAGATAAATTAAATAATTGTATATTAAACCTTGCAATACGGTCTTTCAGTATCGGTAAAATAAAAAGATATATTGATATTCCATTTTATATCTTTTATTGGTTTCATAAATCTGTAAAAAATAATATATTAATTTTGAGCATACTATATATGACGTACTTATTAAACGATTGGTCTGATGAAAAATAATCTCTAGAATCTGCACAGTTCTTTAAACTACAACAAACCTTTCAACATAATATACAGGAACAAATTTGACCAGTTCAGTTCTCAGCTTCCATAAGTTTTATATTGTTATCAATAAATATTTGTATACCTCCGACTACACTCACCACTAAAATACTGCAATAATTGGCTGGTGGGATTTAATTATACTCTTTAAAAACTCTAATCAGTGGAAATTAGTGATTAATCTTCTAGCCATATATAAAGGAATATTCGATTGTACTTAACAAACTAAATTAAATCATGTCGTTCTGATGAAAAAAATCATTAAATCATATTTTTTTGTATGCTTGGTGCAAAAGTTTGCACGTTTTCAAAATAAATAAATAATTAATAAATATTTATTTAGAAATAGGTTGCGAATGTTTGCGAAAAATTCGTTTGCAACGAACACTTATCAGTTGTCTTCGTGTTCTTATTAGTCACGTGTCTGATTCACCACGAACGATGCAGTGTCCCCCAATCCAACAGTACATCTATGACGAGTGCCAGATTTACTTCCAAAGTTGTCTCAGAAAATACAGCCTTTATCCATGCAGTAACAACTAATTTCAAAAGTTTTTCAACATTTCTTGCACACATATTGCGTCAATTGATATGAGAAGCAAGATCTGTAATGTTTCAGTTGTGTCGTCTCAATCTACCAACCTGTAATTTTTCTTGTTGAACAAATATAATTAGCTTAATTACATAAATACCTTTCTATTATGGCGGCTCAAAAGTTAGGTCTAGAAATCTCTAAGAAATACAATTTAAACTGGGTATATAACTTGTAAATTTTTTGTTTTAAGTGATAATCTATACTGAACCCATATGGGGCTCAAACGGTTCAGTAAATTGTAAATCTATAAGATTACCACTTAACACTAGATTTGAGATTTACCACGCTTACAGAGCCGCCACATTCTATCCGCGTCTTGGTGTGTCCTTTAGTTTTAGATAATCATTATCTTTGAAATTGTTAATCCACTTTTTAAATATTCTTTTTTATATCGCACCATTACCCATTGTACCATTTTCCTTATTAACGATTACAATACCATTAAACCATTAATTCCCGCCATAATACATGGACTTATGAATAATCTATTTTTAAATTTTATTACTGTGAGCAAAATTCATATAGTGAAGTTCAATTTATATCAATTTATAATCTATAAAAACAATAAATTTTCCAAATATTTCCGTAGATTTATTTTATGTTGAGTTGTCAATTGTTAAATAGAATAACATTTGAAAAATTTGCAATTTAATCAGCACTAACTCTGCATTTTAGCAAATCAAGTTAAATGGGAGGATAAAAACTGATATTTTATGAAAGTCGTGCAGTTGAAAATGTTTCCTTAAATAATATAATAAAAATATCTTTTATATTAAAGTTAAATCATTTCACATGGCGAAGTGAATATAAAACTTCAGTTAAAAACCAATAAAATTAAAATAACAGCACTCTCTCATATTAAAAAAATATCTGATAAAGCTATAGAATGAATATAAACTTAACATGCAGTCTGAACAAATAAATACAATTAGAAAAAGTTACAAAATTATATTTTTATATTTAATATTACCAAATTACTCTTTATTTATTTTAGAAGTAAATTTAATTGAAAGAGTTGGTTTTTTTACTTTTATTGTATTTCACTTGCATATTTTAAGTTGATTATTTAATTAACTAATTAAAAGTTTATAAATCAATTATTATTTTTCAAAATTAATTTTGAATTATATTTATAAATTATTTTGCTTGGATATGTGTATGGATTACTTCATCCATTTATACTGCATGCTTTATTAGTGTTTAAATCATTAAACGTAACATGTATCCTACTTGTTTAATATCGACGCATTATCGAATTATTTATCTTACATATTAAAATAATTTTAAATGTAAAAATAAGAAATTGTACTTGAAATAAACTTTACTGATTTTCAAAAAAAAAACTTTGTACATCAAAATCAAAATCAATTGGTGCCATCGATTCAGTTTAGATGAAAATTTCAGGTTGTTTGTTGAAGACTGAAATTAAAAAGTAACAAAATAGAAATTAAAATGTGTTGAATATATTCCATTGATTGTATAAATTTAATAATACTTCCTTTTTTATCTAGATATTTTTTCAAATTTCCAATGGTAGCCATTAATCGATTACATAATCAATATATATCGCTTAAATTAATACTTTATTAGAGGAAAAATTATTTTACTTTGAAAAATAATTAAATATATTATTAAAAGTATCCAGTCTATTTTATTGTATAGATATCCAGTACTGATTCAGTATTCAACGATCGATTTAAAGGCTCTTTTTCTAATCAGACACCTATTTAGCACAGAGCATTCTATATTTTTGATAAAAATTATTACAGTTACATTTTAATATATAAAATCACAACAATTTTATAATACTCAGACATATAATAAAATAAAATAAACAATACATTTTTAAATATCTAAAACGTACTCTGGTAATAAATAAATAAACATCTCCACGTGCTGTCAACCATTTTTAAACATAATAAATACCTTTATCTATATTTACATTAATAAATAATATAAATGTATTTAATCCAAGCACAATTGCATAAATCCAATTAAACACTATTTTACAAATTTACAATGCAGAAGATCAACTTCATAACAAATAGCAAAATAGATTACCTATACCTATCCAAAGAAGGAAAAATATTTTGGTAGCTAGGTTATACAAAAAGCACTCATAATGGAAGCAGGCGAACCTCTCAGGGAAATAGCGAAACGCCCAACCTCAAACGCTTGAAAAACCAAGGATGGAGAGAAGTAGGCAAAAACTGTTCAGAATGCAGGTCTGGAAAAGTGGTTTGTGAACCTACACCTAATGTCCCCAGATTTCCACCGTGGAAGAATAAAGCCAACATCAGTTTCTGTACCGACCTGGGTGTTAAGATGAGCAAACAGGCTAAAGAAGAGGGAACCAGTGAAGGAAGTGCCGGAGTGGTTACACACTCTGTGAAGGCAGTCGCAGCCGGTGAATGGGGCTCCAGTACCCGAGCAGAAATAGTTGGCGTATAAATAGTCCTCGAAAGCTTCAAAAGTAGAAGGAAGTAACCACATTAGACTGCACCTCGACTTTATGGCAGCTGTCAAACGAATTGCCTGAGGCCCCTCTAAACAGACATGACCCCGGGGACGAAGATTTGGAAACTCTGAAAATCAGGAAACCTCCTGATTGTGGTATTGAGCTTAATGAAAGAGCGGACATCCTCGCTAAAGAAGAATCTGATCAACTTCAGACTAACATCCCCATAAATAATCTGCTATCCGCAACAGAATAAAACGTGTAGAGTAAGGTGTGGCACACACACACATTTACAATAACAACAAACCGGCCCCAACTAAGACGGGGAAATAGGAATATCTTTTCAACCATCCACCAACTACGCACTGGCCACTGTAGGGCTTAGAAATGAGAACTGTGACGGCAACATCTGTGATCGTTGCCAAGAAGCGGCGACGACGCTGTACACCTGTTGCTTACACCAGGCCTAACCCAACCCAGATGACCTGAAGAACTCAGATAAGATTGAACAATTCTTGTTAAGTAGGAGGCTCCTAAACCCTTAAAGTCCAGCAGCTTCACCCCGTCCAGGAGTACCAACAACAACAACTAAGTAGATTGCGATAGTCAGGAATTTGTTTAACCGCAATTGTGTCTAGATTAAATACGTATATTATTTATTTATCTCACTGCTCTGCAGTAACATTTTAATAATATATTTACATTAGGTTACTTACAATAATAGTTTACCAAAATAATATGAATTGACTTTAAAAAAACTATTTTATAAAATTCTGGCGAGCACCTGGTTGATTGTTAATTTTGTTTTATATTTTAGTTCTCAAATATATATGCTAATAACATACTCTAAGTACTTAATTTAAGATTCAATCAATAATTAAAAAATTTAGCTTTATAAGAAAACGAATAAAAATTTGCATGTAAACGCAAATAATACGAGAAGGCTTCAATAAGTTCTCGGACTCAGGGATATCAAAACAATAGCCTACACATATTATAATCTATACATTTTTATTAACAATGGAATACATCTAAGGTTTTACAGAAAAGTTCAAGTCAATGGAATCTCTATGGATAGTTTCATAATTCCAATTTTAAAAATTATTTTTTTTTCATTATTTCATCATTATTTTAAGATGAATTTAGAAAAAATAACAGTTGCGTTCAGTTGATGTCCCACCCTGCATACAATGTGTACGTTGCTCACTATATTACTTCGATGTGAACCTGACAATAAACTATTTAAAAAAACATGTTTACCTTATTTTAAGCCTCATTGGATCCTTATTGGATTTTTAATTTGGAATTATGAGCTATCAGTAGAGATATGAGATGTATCTTAGATGTATCTAGGTGTAGTTATTAAAAAATGCGCAGAATATATGTGTAGCGTTTAGCTCTAATATCTGGTCCGAGATGTTTTTGAAACCCCTTTTTGGTAGAATTCTGTCACAATAACGACAATCTATAAAGTTAATTAATACTAAAAGAATATTTAAGAACTGGAATAAATATGTCCAGAACTGTTTGTATTTTTTTTCGTCATGATTTATATATGTCTTTCAGTAGTATAATATTGTGTTTTTTTACATAGATAATTTCTTGTAAATGTATATTGTTTTAAATCATGTTTTAAATATATTGTAAAAAATCTGCTAATACAGAGGGGGATTTAGGGGGTGGTTAGCCTCACCTTCTATGAAAATTCAAAATTCGGAAATTTATTTTTGAAAATCGGAATGCTATTCGGAATTCTTCGAATTTTGAGTTTCATGGAATTTTCAGTAACATATTAAAACATTTCCGATTTTCAAAATTTTGCGAATTTTTGAATTTTTTAGAATTTCTAAATAATATATGTATACCATTTATGATTTTCATAATTTCATAAATTCTTTGAAAACTTAAAATTAGGAAATTATATTTGTTAATTATAATAATTAGTGTTAAATTAAGAACTGTTTTCAAAATTTGTCAAAATTATTTCATTGGTATAAGAAGAAAAAACGGATTTTGTGTTGTCTATAGACTTTGATAGACTACCTCAATATCGTCTTTTAAGTGTGAACTAAATAGATGGATCGGGGTAACTATATGGCTTCATATTCAATTGCAATAATGTATCTCTCTCTCTCTCTCTCTGAGTTGATTATATTGTGAAATGTTTCATTACTCTCCATTTATGCGAGAACTTTATTTGCCTTATAATTCGTATAGGCATAATTATTAAGCAGGTATTCGAATGAATCGATTGAAGTACATATGAAATGTAAATACATGTAATTTTGAACTCTTCTGACAAACTAGCTGCCATAATAATTTTATATTTTTTTGTATTTTGATTTAAAAAATTTAGGTTAAATAGTTAAAAATAAAGTAATTATTTATTCGGAAAATTCGAAAAACAAATTATTTATTCGGAAAAAATGTTCAGCCATCCAACTCTTTAAAATCCTATAGATCATCCACTGTAATACCATATTATTAATAATTTATAAAATTGATTTTTTAAATAAAACTATTTGTTTTATAGATTTATTAATACATCATATAAATGAATTGACTAATAAAACTAAATATCGAATATGTATAAGATAAATAACTCGCAAATTTAAATAATGCATAGATTTTACCATTTATTATGGCTTATTTTTTCCGGGATTTATTTGAAGTAATCAATATTAAATTCAAATTTAATTTTCAAAATAATCTAAAATTTTATAAATATTCTGAAAGGTTTAGAATAACTCATATATAATATTATTTTCTTTCCAAATAACTCCGTCAAAAGCAACAAAGTATATGGGTTAAAAAAATATATTGACTATTTTAATTTATACTGTTTACATAATATGATTGTGTTTATAATGCAATATTCAGCTCTACTAAAATACTAACATGTTTACTAAAAGTTTTTCTTTTATACATATTTAATTTATGAAAAATGTAATAACAAATGTGTGTTTACTTATTAATCAACTTACACATAAACTTACTTTTTTCAGATGATTATTTTTCTTCATTGGTCCTCTGGTTATACAATCTGAAATAATAATAAATTCCTTTTTAGATAAATTTTGTAATTATTAACAAAAATTTGTTATAAGTACCTTATAATAAAACCGTTTTTACAAAAAATATAATTTATAAACATGTCAGATTTAAAAATAATGTAGTTCGGGGATTTTTTTAAAAAGATTGTAGTTTAATTTAAAAAGAACACAATAATGTGTTAATTAGAGTTTATAAAATTTATACTCTTTGGATGAAAATATGTTGAAAATATGAAATCTAAAAGTTCAAATTTATTATTAAAATGTTTTCGTACTATTTGAATCATGCATTAATTATTATAGAATTATGCCTTTGCAAATTTATTAATCCATATATAAATAATGTCAAATTCTTAAAACTATTTGCAAAGTTGATAATTTAACAAGGAGAAGTTTGAATGTTACCAAGTGAGTTGTTTTGAAGTGTTCTTGTTTGAATAAATGAATAAATAAATAAATGAAAGCGTCAACATCTCACAAACTCTGGTAATACATTATTCGTTCGCACTGACTGAATTTTTCATTTATTAAAAATAAATTATCTTTTCTATCTTATAGATTATCTTATTGATTATCTTTTTAACAATCTATTTTGTAATAATCAAAAATTGATTTCTTCATCTATAATATATTGTTTATAGCCCAATAAAATGATTACCAAGTTTTAAACAATTTTTTATAACTTTATAGATTCAATGGATTGCAATTACTAAGAAGCGAACAACTAAATATTTAATATTTAAATAATGTAAACATGCATGACACGATTATAAGTTAGCTTTTTCAAAATAATAATTACATCTAAAATAAAACAAAATCAATTACATTGTTAATATATTTAGGGATGAAGGTCACGTGACGTGTCTCAGTAATTAAATATAGAGAGATAAAAATAGTTTTCATTGCTATTTAATTGTTCATTCTTTATTTTTAAATTGTTATATTCTATTTATGGTTATTATTTCTTAAATATATATATCATGCTTTGTGTGGATTACTGAATTGTTGATTATTATTTTTTAATAATAATGACACCTCAAGGAATTTCTTGTTTGACTAGTATTGAACAGAATCGAGGATATATACTTGGATCACGTGATCTTTAATCTTATTTTATCCCCGTATTATAAAAGCAGGATTATAATGTGATTGGGGCATCTTTTTTTACTGTTTCATACTTTATAGAGCTTCTTCAAGTTTCAATGCCGAGTTATTACTTTCGATAGAGTTCAATTAATAATTTCAACAAATTGCAGTAAAAAATAATTTTCTAAATAAATTTCTAAAAATTGTTAAATGTTGTTAAATGATACTAAATGTGGATAAAAGTTTAAATAATATGTAGCTAAATATTTATTAATGTTAGTAAATATTTCTACATGTAACCAAAATTTAAAAAATTACGTCTATAATGATATAAAATATTCGCTAATAAATTTTAAATTATTCGCGTTAAATTTCGGAACAATTATAACACAAAAATTTAAATTGACCGAACAGTATAAATTCATTTAATTTCATCTTTTCATATACTACTTATTTAAATTAAATTGAGAACTCTTAAAATTCCTGATAAATGTTAAGAAAAGATTGTATGATATATAAAGACGGAAGTTTTTATGGGATGTGATTATCCGACAGGCTCCTGAAAAATTAAATGCGAGTGAACAGCCACGATTAAAACTTAAGACGCTATAACTATCGATGATTTGCTCCACAAAAGATTTATCAATTTGAATGATGAGTAGTATGCTAATGTGATAATAAAGAAACCTAATTTTTAATTCGTTAGAAAATATACAACACTTGACGATGAAATAAAAAGTTCAAATAACTTTCTAAATATACAAAAACTTCAATTTCCTAATTTTAAACCATGAAGAAAAATGCTTCCAATTTCATCAAACATTAATTGTTTCAAAAAGGTTGATTACATAACATCTTACCTATCCATGTAAGATTCAGGCAAAGACCATAACGTCCTTTTGCCAAAATTGCTAGCAAATGATACACGAGAGTTTAACCGTCTTTTGGACAATTGTACATCATTCCATAGGTCATACGGACGCTCCCCTTGTAATCGGTGTAGGGCTGGGTTGGCACCTACACGGGATATCGTCTGGACGCAGACAACTCCAACGATAAATGCCACACAAAGATTGCAAAAGGTGGACCAGCTCATTTTGATATATTGCGTTTGTATATAGATATAGGTAACAAAAGTGAAGCTTTTCAGACCTTCATTGTTGGAAAGAGAAATAAAAGAACACAATTAATTATATTTAGCATAATACAACTAAGGAATTGGGAAAACGTTTGCTTACCTTGAACAATACTGAGCTGAGAATCAAATTCTTTTTTTTTAAATTTATTTCTGAAAGAATATTGTTCGTGGTTTTTTCTCCAAATTATTATCCAATTAAAATATTTGAAAGTATTTAATAACTCGATTGGTTAAAAAATATTTCTTTAAATCTTGTTTTTGATGATAATAAAAAATTAATTATTAAAGTTTTTTCTCCAAGTTTAACTATTTAAAATAATTATAACATTTGTTGTAGGTAGGAACTCAAATATGCAGCCCTATGAATTAAAATTGTCATTATAATTGGAATTAAACCATTTCGTTCAAAATGATAGATAATTAAATTGAAATTTATAAAAAAACTTATTCAAAAGGTATTAAACATCTTATTAAAATATTAAATTCGATAATAATATATTTTGATAATTTGCGATAAATAAACTCTCTCCATTATATAACCTACACAGTAAAAAACAACAATTTAAATTTACATGAAAACAATGTGTAACACTTTATACTTATTCTTATGTAAATTGTTTTTTTGGTTCGCAAAGTAAAACATTTTTCTGGATAAATTCTTCTGAAATAAATACGCTTGTTTCAATGGTTGATGAGCTGGAAAGTCTGAAGATTCGTGCAATGAACTAATTGTCAATGACGGTGATTATCTCTAACAATTTTTATAATCTAATAATATTTGTATTCGTATATTCATTTGTATTCTGTTTAAATTATTAATAAAATAATCAAAATTTGTTCATAAAATGACCTGAAATTTTGATGAATTGGTAATTGTGTTTATTTGAATATTTATACAACTATTTAATTGAAAAAAATATTGAAATATTATAGACACATTGGATTAATTATCTAGCCAACTAAAATAACATGACTATAAAAATACCAAATGTTACGAATATTTTATATATCAATATTATGTTGACTTGTGCATATTAAAAAAAATATTTGTTGAATTGAACATTAAATGTATACTGCTGAGTGTATAAATTTAAGTTATGGTTATTTTTATAAGATACGTTACCCTCTAAGACAGATATTAATTTATAATTCTACCACTTTTAAATAAATATTTTTTAATTTAAACTATTTTGTTTAACAACCACTTTCAATTCTAACGTGAATTGCTCAAGAAAGATTATTATAACATTTGTTGATGATATAAATGTTCTTTAAGAAAATAAATTTGCAAAATCCACGGATATAAGCAAACAAAATATGCTTGTAATATGTTAAAAGTATTTTTAGATAAAAGCAAACTATTTGGCAAAATTTATGATGAATATCTGCAAACTTGTATGGCTGGCTCCTAAATACACTAATCATAGTATTCGAGTTACATCTTGCACGTTATTGGGAGAATGTTTCGGTGATTTAGATATTTAATCTGTTTTAGGACACAAATCATTAAATGCTCTTGGTATTTACAAAAGAGTAGACCTGAAATGAGCGATTATTTAGGCAGTTCTTTGGGATGTTCAATCGCTTCCACCTCTAATGGTTTATTACCGGCAACATCTACTACAGTTGATGATGATTGACATAAGTTATCCCAGTTTGTCATTGACGATTGTTTGTCAAAGATTCCGGGAAGCATTGTCGATGATGTTCCACGAAATGGTCCTGTTATTATCCAGCAGGCACAGAATGTTACCATTAATAATTACTACAAAATGTAACATTACCTACGAATCCAATGTTTTCGTGTTGAACTCACGATAATTTTAAGGTATGAGCTAACACACTTTTTGCCATTTTGACTAATAATAATCTCACACTTTTTTTGTTGAATATGAACATTATTTATAATGACGTGTCATCGAAATAAACAACCGATATAGCAGCAGTAATATCTAGCCATATATTCTGTCTCTCCCTCCCCCACTGCGCGTATCGATCGATTTTTATGACAATTAACAGTAAATTGGCGCACACATGTTCTTATAACTGTGCACTTCGGACCATTCTCTCTAAATCTATAAATAGATCACCTTTTGTAGAAATGTAGAAATTGCTTCCAATTTTAGAATACTTAAACTGACATATCTAAGTAATGGTAATAATAATGAAATTGAAAATTTCTGAATCCATGTAACTCATTCCTTTTTATGTAAACCTCGAATAAAAAGTATATTTATGTTTAAAAATGATTTAAAATGATCGTTTTGCGACCAATTTTAGAACAAAAGCTAAATAAATTTACATTTTTATTTCAATTCAATTCAGCCTATTTTTAATGTATATTTAAAAAAAATTATCAAAATCGATTGAAGTTTAGGAGTAGTTATTGGGTCTGAAGAAGAAGAAGAAGAAAAATTAAAAGAATTACGAAAAATGGCGATTTTTGAGAGTCTATAACTAAAGATCTATAAAAGATATCAACGTTAAATTTGGAATACTGTTGCGACGGCGCTATCCAACGCATATAAAATTATGTCGACACCTCTTACAGTTTTTTTATGATGATTATGTCAAAATGCCTAGTTTGTGCTTATCCTATAATGCATAGGTTGCCCTCAAGTTCTATAAATAGTTCTTTAAATATATGTATTTTTTGTTATAATTATTTTTGCCAATTTAAAACTAAATAAATATAAAAAAGTATCCACTTAATTAATTATCAAACTTCTCAAATATACTGTTCCATCATCCCCCAGACATGATTTTATCATATTATAAAACATCTATATGTTAGTTTTAATAGCTACATATTTATTGCTATATAGTGGGTAAACATATATTATCTATAAAATATTTTAAATATCTATTTCGCCCATCATCTCTACATGAGAATACAAAGTTAGATCATATAAAATGATAAATTTATATCTATAATAAAATAAACTATAGAATAAATTTACGATTTTAAAAATTCATTTTTGTTTAATCAGTTTTCGATTCTATTTTCAACGGGGATATTTAGGTTTTGTTTTTGGATAACGACGCGGACAATTTGTGTCAGTTTCTACATACGACTGATTATTGCAAAAAAAGTTCTTCGAATCAGTCGATAATGTTTATCCATTTCAAGTTCTATTATGAGATAAGTATAATCCACCACCGGAACCACAAATGTCGGCGACGGCTCCTTTTCAAGTCTTCACGTCAAGTCTCACATCTGCCAGGCTTGATCGTCGCTGATTTCCATAAATATCATGCTGTGGTTGGTGAATTATAGAGGGTGGGAGAATTAGAGGTCACCCCACTCAGAGAAAACATTAATAAAGACCCATACTTAAAATATATTTATGAACACTCAACCAGCTTTCTCTTAAAATAATTAAAGTGAAATCAATTTCAGAATATACGTCTCAACGGATTTTGTGAATATAGCAATAAATCAATTCTACTGAAGTTAGCCAAACTTTTTAAGACTAGTTTGAACTTAAAAGTGATGATATGAAAAATTTCTGTTATGCCCAAATACTGTTCAAATTTATTTATTTTCGTAAAGAATATTTTTAGAATGTATTTCCTAGAAAAGTTTTATACCTATATTTCAAACTATATAATCTGCAATGCAATTTAGTATTAAAAATGAAATTGTTAAATATATTTTTTCAACAATGACTTTATTTTCTCTATATACAATTATAACTATTAGGTTTATGTAGCTAACAGAATTACTGAACTTTTGTTCTCTGAAAGCGAAAATGTTAGTAAAACAATATAATAAGCTATACAATTATATATAACATTAATTACAAAAGACCAAAAATTCTATTCCTATCTACAAATAAATAACTTATAAAATAGAGGTTTATCTTTTGATGTTGCCGAAAACAAACAAATTATATTTTTGACTATTTTTATTTTTTAAAAATACATGTGTAAAATATTTATACAAAAATAAAGTTTGAACGATTTTAATGAACGATTTTAAACGGATATTCTGATAAATCAATATGTATAAAAATCAACATCTGATAAATCAATATGTATAATTAATTCTTATTGGAGGGTTAATTTATAATTTAAAATTGTAATACTTTTGTTAGTCATTCATTCATTAATCATAACTAATTTTGTTATACTACTTAACAAAAAATATATAAAATAAAGGATTCTCCAATATCTGTAAATAGTAGTTAAACATATATACGGCCTGCCTCAATAGGGGTGACCTCTCAGCATCTATTAACACATATACGTATAAGCTTATCAAAATGCTAATATGCAAAAAATAATGAAATTGTTGTAGGATTGTTTGTAGGAAATCTGAATATATCACTTAATAAAGAATAACATCTTATTTTTGTCGTAAATTTTTAGAAGGAATAAAAGTGTCCTATAGTCGTCGAAATTGCCCTAGATAATTGTCCAGTTCGCATCCGTTTAAAACGTTCCTACGGCCATGCTATATATTAGCCCCTTTTTGTAGGTAAGTTTGACTAAACTGTAATGTTATGAAAATTATGTAATTGTAATTTCATTTGTAATTAATGGTATAACAGGAATTAGTTTTCTTAAAACTTTTTTATTAATAATGTTTGGATTGCTAAGTTTACAATTTCTTAATAGTTTTAAAATGAATATCAAAATAAACAAAGATTGAATTGCTTTAAATTCTTTTTTCTGGGATTTTATATATAACATTATGTCCAGTCTGTTAACGTTTTGATAGTTACATTTATGACTAAAGCATGAAATTTGGCATAGTGGTACCTTAGGTCACT
>JAUZNC010037558.1:0-13319 GCA_034780395.1 Vannuccia rotundouncinata | reverse complement strand
CGGAAAATGTCAGGAACCATGATAATCCATCTAAATGAAGACGATTTGATTATTGATTTTAAATTATACCGGCGCATGTTTACATTCCCTTTCCATATATCGTGAAGATACTTAGAGAGAGACCTGGGCAACCATAGTTCAAAGGCTGGCTATACTATTACACCATAAATACTGTACATCTGTACCAAGATTTGTATTAATATCACCCTCCCACCCCACGGCTGTCAATGTACAAGACTCATTAGGAAATCGTTGGATCTGTTTCCAGCAATCGGTGTCTAGCGTGCAAGACTCTAAAGTCTATAGAAGTATATTTTTCTGTCGGCACTTCGCCCTTCCAGTCAAAGAATTTTGTCCGCACCACTCAAATCTTCATCGCCTTTACCGCTTGACTGAGGTAAGCCAAAGCCATGGAGGGGCACACACAACTCTTAATATCTTAAATGCCGGAGTTCTCGGGAGCAATCCCGAGCCTGCTGTTGGGGAAATGAGCGAAAAAGTATCGCAGACAGAGATATACCGGAAGCTGTTAATTTTATTTAGTAACCATTATAGAATGGGATATCCTAGGTATTATTTATTTCTCACTATATAGCCGCTGGGGTGGTGGTGACAGGGGGCTGGTTTTCCGTTGGGTGAACTCGTGCTCAGAATTTAGTCGATCAAGTCTCTGAGAAAGTCTTCAGTTTGAGCAGATAAATTTGTCTGATTAAGTAACCAAGCGGTTTAGTGAATGCTCGCTCAAGGAGTATTGTTACAGCTGTATTATAAGTACTTATCTACGGTTGGATATAGATTGCCAACTCGTCCGTCAAATTTTGGCATCACCAGTTTCAAATTGAATTGACTTCTCCGGCATATAGAAGGCCATGTTTTCTGATAATTTTATGCCTCAATGATCAGCTTGGAATGATGGTCCACACAGACAGATAAGAGGGATCAGGGATTGTATACTCTTCTTGAGAGAATTTCTTTGAAGTGAAATATCTCTTAGTGAAAATTAAAACAAAATAATAGTCCAAGGAGGTTATCAAATTTTACAAATGCTTTTTCTGTTTTCCATTTTGTTAATACAATACGTCGTCTAATCAAATGTTTTATTTTGATAGAATTTATATATTGGTATCATCTTCCTAACGCCGTGCCAAATTATATTCAGTATATTATATTTTAGGATATCTCATTATTTACACTGTAATATGTCGTATAATATGTCGTATAATAATTTGTATATACACAGTGTAATAATTATGACTAATGCCATATCTAAATACTTATATGGGGCTATCCATTATATATAATTTTATTAAAATAAGGTATATACCTATATATATTTCTGCCACGAATTTACACAATTTTATGTACAATTTATAAATGACACAACCTGAATATAGTGCATATTTAGTTGTTGGCGCCATAACTGAATTAATATTTAACATATATATATTCATGACTTCCTTCAATCACTGTCTGATACTGTATAATATACACAAATAATTACAAAATGTTAAATACGTTTTATAGTTTGATGCTCAAATCATACAATTAGGAATGTTTATTTAGTTATCACATTTATTTATGTAAGTACATGATCACCTATATACAGTATGAGTCACTATATATAAATAATTCAATTCAGCCATTTGTAGCAATTAGATTAAAATCAACTATATACAATATAGATAATAGAATATATTAGAATAATCCCGTCAATATAATATAAATAAAGCACTCTTTGTAAAAAATTTCACCGCGGATACAATTATTAATAAAATAATAATGAATGCAATAAAAATTATATATTTTAAAATATTTTTTTCAAATTTGTCATTTAAGCGTGAAAATTTCATATATAGGTCTGTTTAAATGTAAAAAAAACTTTTATTGTAGTATGTTGAGGGTTATAGTTGGCGGTCAAACCAATTTTTTTCTATGTAAATTTATTAATTGACTATGTTTGTGAACTTCACTGTCTACTATATTGTATTTTTATTTAGAAATACCATTCCGTATTATTTAATCAGATCGAAGCTAATGAAATTAAATTAATTAAGTATAAATATAAATTAAGATTAATTCTTATAAAGAAAATAGACAAATATGAATTGATTTCAGTCTTTTGACATTAAATCACAGTTATTGATGTTATATTTGTTAATCTATATACTTAGTTTCAATAAATATATTTTCGATTTTTTATAAAATAAAATATCAATCTATATATATAATAAAAGTAGTTTATCACCAAATATAATGTGGAAATTATGGAGATATAACTATATACAATACATTATATAGAGAGAAAATCATACATAAATCGTTTCAAAAAATGTTGGTTTAAATTAAAACTGGTAGTTTCTAATATTACCCCAAATTTAAAATTGTTTAAATATTGGTGATTACGAAAACGTTCATGGGGTTTTGATTCATATATAGAGAGATTATATTATATTGGTTGCATATTTTTTGTTCATTCTTTGTTCTCTATTATAAAACAACACTACCTAAATATTTACAAATTTATTTATTCTCTATTGCATAATACGAATGAGTAATTCCAACTATAACGCTATATCATGATTTTCCTCAACATTTATGACTCCATTATAGAGGATTTATACTCACCTCTTATATTTTGATACGACATTGATCTCGCCTTATTTTTGATTTTACATACAAAGTGATACCTATTTTCTTAAATATTTTTTTATTCCTTATTATTTTGTTATATACTTGTCGTAATTTTTATTAATATGTGCGTTGTTGATACTAATTTAGATACACTTCGGTGAATAGGTACATACGAGCTATATATTATTATGACGAATGAAAGGTATGTGTTTAAGTAAATACTGTCGTTCAAATAATAATGTACCTAAAACATAGCTTTAACTACCTATTTTATTAATTTGAAATGAAAATATTAAATAAAATTTGAAAATGTATAAATTATAAATATGTGATTCTATTGTAGGAAAATCTCAAACATGTAGAATAATCAATTGTTTGATTTAATATCTTAAAATTTATTCTTTTTATTAACAATTTTACATTTTTTCAACTTATTATACCTCTCCGCTCACTCCTCTCACAGCTACTCAACCACATCCACATTGGACATCTCTGGCCAAGTCCTCTCCTTCTCCCACCGGACACATTTCGGGTTTTGGCGGTGGAACCCAAGTCTCTCAGTGTCCTTGACCTTACATCTTCAGCTCAATGTTATCCACTCGATCACACCGTTTTGCGGTGCCCAGGGGACAAATCCACGTCATCGTCCACTAGCAAAGGTGATACACATCTTCGCAAATCAATAAGCTACTGGAATTATTTTCCATATTGAGTTCTAATCAAATTTTTAAAGTAACTATTACATTCTTTCAAAAATAAAGAATGCTTCAGTTTGCATCTACAAAATTGATGTACACTAAATGTTTTTGACTTCAGTAAGCTTCTCCGGGAAGAGTACCCCGGTCACGAGAACAGTGCTGGTTCTCAAAGTGGGCTCCTGGACCGTACGAAGTGTACCTCTGAGGCTCTGGGTTCCGGAGGATGTGAGGATCCACCTGAGGGACTCGGTGCTCAATCGAGTTCGGGACTGGCGATCTCCGACACCCATCAGGTGAGAGGTTTCGACTGGGACAGGGAAAATGTGTTGGAGCATAATATAACCGGTATTATTCTGCGTCATTTAAGAGTAATACGTTATAGTTTCAGTTTGTAAAATGGTCTAAATTTTGTTTTAATAATTTAAGATTTAAAGTTGATAATGAAGGTAAATAATATCCCGGTAATTATATGTTTATTATTTATTTAATGTTGTACCTTATTTTTTTTATTAAAACTTTATTATACTTTGAAACAACTATGCGACTTAAATGTCTTGTTTTAAAAGATTTTTTATACCTAATATATGAATTGAGTGTCGCAATTATAAATGATAAACATCTTCATTAAATTAGGAACAACTATAACAGTAAACTCCGAAGCTTTCTAGAATTCAAAATTTTAACATATACGACAAACTTTTTATGTTTACGGATGTTGTGCTACTTTTTATACAAATTATTGAACGAAAATTTCCACTTTGAACTATGAGATCTATGAATTTTGTGATCTTTAATTTTCTAAAAAATATACACCTTAGAAGTATTAGTTTGATTGAATTCATTTAAATATTATAAGAAATTATTGGATATTCTGTTAACTGTTGATTAAATTATTTTCAAAAAAATCACGTTCCTATAAATCAATTTGAAACAATATGCTACATGGCAATCTAACTTGAACCATATACCATATAGCTTCAGGACAACCAAAATGACTCACCTCTTTCCTAACATATATATTTACGGCCTTGAACGGTTCTTGTTTTGACTTTACAGTTTTATTCCTAAATCTTTACAACTTAATGGTTCTCACTGCACGACATAGTAACCAGAGCTGATTTTTTCAACTCAAATGACTCACCGTTTACATTTTTACAGTCTGAGATTTACATGTACAGCTCCTATAGTGATCTTCATGTTCTTTCTCGTTTGCTTTTACTTATACGTCCACCATTATTTTATAATCTGAATTCTGAGCAGACAGGAACTCTTTACCTGTCAAAATGTATCGTAATGTGTTCTCGCCCGCTTTCCATCCGCTCTCTGTCTCTCTGAGAAAAACGGTAACTTTTTAGGACGAAATAAATTTCTTTTTAACACTCGAATGAATTTTGTCAATAAATTTTCTTTCTATTTTTTTACGAAGAACACTGTTCCGTATTTATCCCGTTTGAAAGAAAGTTTGACAACATTTACCAAAACAGTTCATTATAACAAGTTCACCCAGAGCTTTTAAATAAGGTAATATTCTTGAGGACTTCAGATATTTTGAACTAGTTAAGTTGGATTTTATAATATGAAATATTCATGATTTTAAATATTTGATTTGATATGATATTATTATCATTATACAGATTGTAAGCAAAAAAAAATTATTTCTTATTTTTTAACCTCATGGAATCAATATTATGTGAGGACATTTATGATTGTCTAAATAGCTTTAAATATAATTTCCATAAATGGCAATCCTTGATATACTTTTATCCAATATGTTGTGTCTTCTCTATATAGACTTTTTGTTGTCGACAGATGTGATTTATTTATTTTTTTCATGTGTTTTTATCACCAAAATATCGAGTATAGAAATCTTTTTTCTATTGAAATAACTTATTTTCTAAAAAACGCTAAATCACAAAAAATTTCTGTATTATTGTGACATTCACTGTAAATACAGTTTTTAAATGTTTTAAAGATATCGTGTTTATTATTTAAAACAAGTTAATTTTTATCATTTAAAACCCAACTTGTATTTATTTTTATCATAAGTTGACAATGCGGATGCGAACACCGGATTATATTTATCAAATATATTTATCCATCATTCGTTGTAAGTTCTTATAGCCATTATAATATAAAATAGCAATTTATTAACCGGATCTTAATTCAAACATAATTATGTGCTTCTGTGTACTCGATTGTCCAATTTGATTCCATAAATATGTTTCAACTCCATTATATTTAGTAATGATAAATTGACCCCCTTTCTAAATTGATGAGATAATCGGTATAGATTTTTTCCGCCAAAATTTAACAGCGAATATTTATTTTACACAATTTGACAAATGTTACAATTTCCCAAATATAAAGTTTTTACATAAACATTTATAAACGCGATGTCCAAGACTAGCTCATATACAATGAATCACCTTAGCTGTGTTTTTCCCATGACATGTGTGCACGCATTAACATTTATTATAATTGTATTGATAAATATTTATCAGTATAATCCAGAAACATGTCGTTGAAATTGAAAATAGAAAATTATTTTTGCAGCCGTAAAAGCAGGAATAGGTCATCCTGACACCAGACAGTATTTCAACACAAAGTCCAATTATCTACAATTCTTCTCTAAATTGATAAATGCTACTATATCAACTGAAAGAGGTGAACATTAACCTGGTATCTGTGACACTGTTTTTTTGCTTATCAGACTTCCTGGAAATTTTATCGATAGGAATGTACTCGACCTGATGTAATGGTGCATAATTTGCATCTCCATCGTCATAACACAACATCCTTTAAAATTAACAAAAATATGAGTATTTCGGAATATTTTTAATGGTTTGGTGTTATGTGTTTGAATGCGTTTAGACTTCCTCTATATAGGCGAAGATTTTGTAATGGTAACAATTTAGTTTCAAGCAGTAGAAGTGTAGATGATTGCATCCCTATGCTTATAGGAGGTTAAAAAAATTGGATTTTATAATACTGTCGGTAATGAATTGTACTTGATAATGTATTCGGTTTTATAATGAAAAGTCTTATACTTAGATATTCGTGAGTATTGATATTTTTGAATATTAATTATTCATTTATTTTGGACTTGAATTTATATGTTGATTATGTCATTTATATTACGACATTTAAAATACTTCAATTCTGTAAACCTTTTCTATACGACTATTTATATATGACTTTTTACATAGGAACTTACATAATTATGGACGACAATTTCTAAAATACAACTTTTCACAATTAAAAGAAACTGCTATAAATTGTACTACAAAATTATTTTACGAAACTAAATTACTCGTTAATCCATATGATCATACTTTTTGTTTTAAAAAAGTAAAATCCCAACAAATTATTAAATGGGAACCGCGGGGATATATAATTATTATATACAATTAATATAATTAATTACTATTAGTATAATTAATACAATTATATAACGAATTAATTTATTAAAATTGCAATAATCGATCTATAGATTTATAATTATATAAATATTTATCTAAATATATAATTGTACATATAGTCTTTTACTGAAGATGTTATTTTTTATCGTGTTATACGTCCCAGTATTATGTAGTCCCTGATTGGAACCTAAAACAATATTAAGACGAATAAAGTGCAAAAATACGATAATATAACATATATATTTTTAAACAGCCACTAAATGTTACGGTTTGTTATGATTGTTAATTTCAAATATTGTTGTATATATGCATTTGAAAATGTAGATCCATCTGTTGACGTAATTCGAACCGTATAAAATTAAAGTTGGATACATAATGTACAATTATAAAAAAATCTATTTGACATTAAAAATGATTGAGAAGACTGAAGGTTACCTAATTATCGAAGTTTCTAGGAAATATACTGAGCGTCAAAGTAAATTTAGTAGGAATGATTGATCTCTTTGCTTCCAGGCAAAAGTAATCCAATAATCTGCAAATTGTAGTTCTATAGAAGAACCTATATGAAAGGGGAATTTGCTTTATTTGCTTATCCAAGAATGAATGCGATATTTAATTATGCACATTGGGTGACCTTTCCCACACAAGGTGTGTTAACATTTGAGGTATATAACAGTAAAAATGTCAGAACAGTTTGTCACTTTAAGCAATCTGGATAAATTATTCTTTTATTCAGCTGTAAATGCATGATGAAAGCAAATATTTAAAAGAACCATTATCTCTTGATAAAGTTATAAATTGAAATAGATCCATCCATTCATAATTTACTAATGTAACAGTGTGTAACATTAATTCCATTTTCTTATTGTCGCATGATTTTCTTATACTGTTTGCTTGCGCATATTCACCCAATAGAGTGTTCAGTTTATATTCTGACCATGTTATGCTGATATTATTTGGTATGGTGTTAATTATATATAGTTTATAGCTATAAAATATTATATAAACTTTAATAATTAATATCCCATATGTGTTAGAGTCTTCGGTGATAATAAAAATAGTTACTGTTATATTATATTGAAAAAGTTGTCAAATAAATATACATACGTTTTATTCTTTGAAAAGACTCAAGAAAAACGTCAACGCTGCACTTTTTTATTGAATGATCTGTTTGACGCTTCCATGTCTTGGCAAACAATTTTTGATGACGAATGAGTCACTAAAGTAACAATACTGACATTAATTCGCCTTACAGTTCATGTAATATTAATAATCTTATACGTAAACAAGTCGGATTGGGAAAATGAGTCATTTGGGAAGAAATAACACCTTTGCACTTCGCCTGCACGCTCGCGCTATGGAAACACTTAACGACAGAAAACGTTGTCTACTCAATTTTGTATTAAACAATAAAAACAATTTATTAGCAATGGCGCTGATGTTATCAGACTTGAATGAAAATACATACGTTGCATTGGTAATGACTCTGAATAATTATGAATTCATTTTATCCTTTTGTGCAAAGGCAGACAATGTGTCTTATTTGATATATTTTATTTTTACATTTTAACTTTTTATAAATTATACTCATAATTCATGAATATAGAGGTTGCAGATTCTATTCTCAAAATCTATTTCTGCAGCTATATTATAGTACAATTGTGTGAATAATTTCTGTATATGATATATTTGCTAATCGAAATGCTGAATATGACTTTATTATTCCCAATTTATGAAAATAATGTTTATATAGAGTCGAGAGGATACGAGTGTCTCTCCAGTTTGGGAAGTTTAATAAGAAAAAAGAATTTGTAAAACAATAGCGGTTAAATTTTTGTATTGCTTTTTAATTGAGAGGATAGACGTAGTCTCTCTGTTTTATATGGACGAGACTTGGCTGGTTATGGAAAGAGGAGAAAGAATCTGGAGGCTCCAATATAGCCGCTTGTCACCGGATGTGGGGCAGGATTGCGGCAGACTCAATCGGTTCTTTCACACGCCTCATTTTCCCGGAAATTGGGGATCAGGGTTAGGTAGGGAGGGCTGGTGAACCATTAATACTAAATGGAACGCTCAGCGATAGCTGTCCTTGTTGAGATACTGCACTCGGCGTCCTACTGATATTCTTTTAGTGTAATGAAGTAGTATTAGTGGTCAATGCATTCTAAATTTGCACAGTATATACTCTTCAATAAAGTTTCCTTCATCGTCCAAAACTCAGGTCAATTTATTTGTGAACTTTAAAATACCCTGTTTAACATAGAAAAATAGTTCACAAATTGTGATACAAATATAAATATATTGTTTATAAAATATTTGTTAAATGTTCTTTTTCAATAATCACCATTTATTCTTAATAATACTTTAACCGACCACTAAGTTAAAAAAGTTGTTCAAAAATTGGAAAGTTTTTTTTCTATTTTTAAGGTACTTATCTAATGTTACTAGTATCTAATTATATCTTTATGATGTCTTATCTATATAGATTAATTATGTACAATAAACATACAATTTGTAAATAACTATTTTTTGTGTTGTAATCACAAATTAAATTGTTTCTTCTCCTCTTTAACAGACGTGGACCACCGGCCAATATAAAACAACCCCTTAACATCCGAAATCGTCGTACTGCTGAAGTCAAACGATTAGAAACCATCTCAGAAGAAGATGTCAGTATTAAGAGCCACGTCTTCAAACGTGATAAACGAAAGAATATTCGCCAAGAGAAGAAAAGGCGAAAAAAAAAGAAAAAGCAGCAGCGTGTACGCCCATCTACCATTCATTGTTCACGACGCTTTCAACAAACACGTCTAAGAATTAGTGCGAGGTAAGAACTTTATTCATAGTTTTATAGATATCACTTTAGATATTAAAAAAAGTATTTTTTTTAATAATTAAATTGTTATTTCTAAATAATAGTTTTAACTTGTCGATTCATATAATATATAGAGTTTCTGAATTTAATCGAAGATTCAAAGTCACAACATGGACAGCAGTTGAACAGATAATATCTAGCTACAGATATTAGTACAGTATAATATAATAGTATAAATATTTATTTATATTTCTATATGGTTGAAATAGTATAAAAGGCTCTCCAAATTTGGATTTATTCTCTAAATAATATAAATAGTATAATTATATATCTTTAGAACGAATAAATACTGCCATTTGTAGACCTTTTCCTAACTATACAATTTGATTATACAGATGATTTATGGTTAAATTATCTACATATATACCGGCGTAATACATGGCGCATAATTACCTCGATAATTTGCATAATTAGCAATTATTTGCATTCTCATGAAATGAAGTAGATTTCGATTAACTCTTTTTGCATAAAAGTAACATGAGACGAAATAAATACATTGCATTCACATGTCCACTTATTTAGTTATAGCTATTAAGCCAATTTTGAAATTAAATATATGCATTTTGTAGGCTTTTGAAATAAAATTAGAAATGGAATTGGTTTTAATTATTTTGAGAATGAAATTGCTTCTGCGTTATTTGAATTTTAATTAGAATAAATAGATACACACTCAACAAACGTAAATTTATATGGTTTGCTATATTTATTATCTCTATTTATTCTGGTCACATAATTATTTATTTTATCTAAAAAAGAAAATTTAATCTTACGAATAAAATATATTTTCTATATTTATACGCAAGATTTGAGACATTTCCTTAAACATTTAAGCGCCTTACATATTATACAGTTTATTATTATTTATTATAGTTGTGAAATTCAATAAAAATGTTTTTTGAAATACTAATATTTTTGTATAATTATATCATATTAAAGTTTACGAATATAATTCCTTTCGAACATACTTTTTCAGATTTTACTACACTGACCCGAAATCGAACCATAAAGTCTATCTGAATAAATACAACAATCAAACCGGCCAATCACATCGTCCCAAAACCCCCACAGAAGCGGCTAACATCGATCGGTTTGACCTGACTGCCGTTATTGGGGACAGATTAGCTGCTGCCTGGATGGGCAATCATGTAATTGAGCTTGTCGGTAGTGACCTTGAGGGATGGCAGGTGATTGGTCGAGAGCAGGGTGTCACACGTGTGGTTCTTCTGAATAATCCAGGAGGTTGGACAAGTCATTCGAAAGTGGTTGCTTGGACAAGAGTTTCGGTCAGCAATCGAGCTGTTAGCCTTGTTGATATTGAAGCTAAAGTTGTACGTTGTTTTTGTAAATTTTTATTTGTCAATTTCCTATAAATTCTTATTGGTTATTCAAATAGAATTTTTATCTCAAAATAAACCTACAAATATATTTTTATTCTATCAATAATATAAAAAAGTACTGCTCTAAGTACTTGTCCATTAACGATTACATGTAGTATATATTCTTTGTTTCTGATAAATTAAATTTTTTTAAATTTCTTAATTATAATTAAACGTCCAATGCATAAATCGATATTAATATCATAATTCATTTGTTTAATATATTATATTTATCCTGTAATTTTCGATTTTTCTTATAGATAAAAAGGTTCCAAGTATCTCGGAAATCCTCCTGCGTTCACTGTTTGTCATTTGAACCCTCTTTGACCTATGCCACTAAACAATCGCCAGGTACTGTACCAAATACAGCCTGGAAGCAACGCCTAGCAACAACTCTCATATTTGATGACGCTAGCTCTCTCTCCTTCAACGATGTCGCCAGCTCTGATCTAGTATCCCATGTAGTCCCTGCTCTCACAGCTCCCGGTGACTGGCAGCTCATCATCAGCCAACCAGAACTCTGTCCCAGAGCACGTGACCTACTAGCCAAAACATTTGATTGGCTGCACGATGACGGCCGTCTTATTATTTGGCGACTTAGAAATCAGACTCGGACATCGTCAGGTCCTCTGTTTGTTGATCTATCAACGATTGACCCACGTGATATCCTCGGATTGAACGCCTATCCAGTAACAACTCCAGTTTCTGGCAACACTTCAATTCATCACTATCGTCCGGGTGGATCTGCTGATGATCTTCGACTGAGTAATGATGAAAGTATTCGTCCTCGACTGCGCACACCCTCTGGAGAATTGGGTCCCTTACGGTTGGGAATGTACGTGCTGCTTGGTGTCTTCTGTACAGCGTTGGCTGTCTTCGCGGTAAATTGCGCCATCATGCTGGTTGTACGACGTTCGTCAACCGGGTGTAGTTCTGACCCGCTACCCGGTAGCACTTTGAATGTTGATGTAGGGTTCTGTCCTCTGCCAAATGCCGTAGATGCTGAAACTGTGCAGTCAGTATCCACGCCAATTCTTCAGCATACAATACGGTCTGAACATCCTTACGCTCTGTATCAGCGATTATCGACCTTTCAGCGAGGCACCAATGGTATGCGGATTACACCTAATCCCCTGCATTGTGAATCAGAAGATGAGTTAGAATGTGAGCTTCCTATTGGTCCAACAAATGGGACGATGCACACAGAAGAAAATAGCAGTTGTATCTCCTCATCCAGTTGTGGATGTGACCCGCCTCCTTCATTGGAACCAGTCGACATTAACAGTGAGAATGCTCAGAAGCATAATTGGGACTATGACTCAATGCCCATGTCATATGACCAACTTTTGACCGATTTTCTAACTCATATAAAACAAAAGCCACCAGTGTTAGATCATATAGACAACTCCATATGATTAAATTCAGAGATTTTTAGGTATTTAATTATTTATATTATAAGTTACACAAATTAATTCCTCCGAGACTATGTCAAACGCGTGCCTTTGTATTGATTATGTACTTCTATATTTTGGTAAAGATTATATTTGGTTCCACTAATTTTTCATTTCTTAATAAAAATTAATGCAAAAAAATGCATTTACAAAAACCTTTATTTATATTTTGTTTTTGGTACATTAACAATAATTAATAACTCTGATATAAAATGATTTCATGTTACAGTAACAGCATTATAATTGTATTCATTCATTATATATAAATTATTCAATAAAAGTTGCACATACTCCTGTTAGTAGTAAAATAGTTTAAAAAAATTTAACTAAATAATATTTTCAATGACATGTCTTATAATTATGTTTTGTACATATTGTTTATATAAAATTAATCCCAATAAATTCAATGTAAATATATATACATATCTAGTACTAACGTTTTCTACTGTTTCAGTGTCTATGTATGTGTCTACAGAAATCCTATAGAACCTAGCGCTTTTGAAATCTTTTGTAGGATTTCGTAAGATCTTTAAAATTGCCCTATAGGACATCTTTCGAATCCTATTGATATCCTATAGAACTTCTTTCAACAATCTTTCAAAAGATCCTATAGGACCTGTAGGGTATCTGTAGGATCGGTAGAACATCTGTAAGATTATTTTCGGGTGTAATCGTTGCAAAATCATTAATTCAAAATATATCCATGGCTTCATAATAAATAAATCAATGACAGTAGGTACCTAATTATAGTTTGTATGCTAATTCAAGGAAAAAATTTTACATCAAAAAATTCATTAGAGGTGTTTTTATATCTCAAGGTTTACAATTTGAATTTCAAGAACACAAAAACGAAGGGTCATATTCTGGCT
>JAUZNC010037547.1:0-18590 GCA_034780395.1 Vannuccia rotundouncinata | reverse complement strand
AAAGGAGGAATGAGGAGAGGAGAGGAGAAAGGAGGAATGAGGAGAGGAGAGGAGAAAGGAGGAATGAGGAGAGGAGAGGAGAAAGGAGGAATGAGGAGAGGAGAGGAGAAAGGAGGAATGAGGAGAGGAGAGGAGAAAGGAGGAATGAGGAGAGGAGAAAGGAGGAATGAGGAGAGGAGAGGAGAAAGGAGGAATGAGGAGAGGAGAAAGGAGGAAAGGAGGAGAGGAGAAAGGAAAGGAGAGGAGAGAGTGGTAGAGAAATAAGAAGAGTGTGGTAGCTAAGAAAAGACTGAAAAGCAGGGATGGTCCGCCACTTGTCCCAACTTGACACATTCACATTTTCCATAATATCTAATTTCAGAATTACACAAATTTACTGAAGTTTTTTCCAGGACTGGGAATTATAGCCAAACAGATAATCAATATGAGTGGTCATGGCTACGCGGCTAGCGAGCCCGTAAACAACGAGGAGCGGAGAAAATTTATGGACAAACAGTTTTTAAAAATAAATAATACACATTTTGACACACGGGACCCAGCCTGGAAATGGAAAAGAATTCGAAGGAAGATGGCTTCAAAATTGGAAGAATAGTCTCGATTGAATCAATTAAATATGGTTAAATGTACACCTTAGCTACAGTTAATACCATAAAATGTACAATATAAGTGTCAAATATAATAAAAACACAAGGTGATACAATGGACCGCTAATTAAACTACAAACTGAGAAACCAAATTAATTTTTTTCTAAAAATAGAAGACTTTAGATCCTTTTCTATCAGTGACAAATTTGCAGTGGAATCTGTATTTTCGTTTATTGTAGTTATCATTTGTGCTTAATTTTACACTTTTATTGCACCCTATGCATTGTATGTTTGTATTGTAGGCCTCTGTGACACTCTCCGCTATAGTTGATAGTTAATAATACGTCAGTCCACTTATCTTAAAAACAAAACAATACAACACACACGTGATAAGAGAAATACCCACTTCCTGGTTAACGGAACCTTCGACTACATTTATCGATCTTACAAACAATACCGAAGAGTATTCTGCGGATCTTGAGAGGCAGCAGTTCTCAAGTGTTGTAATACCAGTGCAACAGAGATTAGTTCCAACCGGGGACGGATGGACAACTCACCCCTCCTTCTTGTATTGAATTTTGCGCAAGTCCAGCGCAGTGACCAGCTTCTCGACGAGGTGGGTGGGATGAAACCCGGTCCTGGCGACGGCCACATTGTGCAGAGTACGCGTCTTTCTCGGCTGCATACTTCCGGTGTCCTGTCGGCGAGGAGTCATCCACTGTCTCACACGGTCCAGGTGACGTTCCAGGCTCCCGAAGAGCACACCGCCACCACTAGAGGTGCTTCCTCCACCACGAGCACTAGCAGCTGAGAGACCTGATCCGCTGTCGGTGCCGGCCGGACCAGCTTTGTGTGGGGTCGTGTTGATACCTCGGTCTACTGACCCGACGCGCAGACTGCAGTGAAAGGATTATGTCATTGTGGTTACCCTTTAGACAGGCAGATCATTTCGAATTGGCGTATTTTGGTTCATTTCCTGCTTTGAGTACATAACTAAGTAAACATCGTAAAACATTCCTGTTATGTAAAACAATAATTCAACATTTCCTTCAAATCAGAATTTGATATTCTGACTATTTCGTATAGTATAATGTATGTAAATACTTCATAGTCTATATTTTGGTTCCATTTTGAATGTTTTTAAAAAATTACAGCTACAATTAAGTAAACTAAGCAAATTTACTCAAATTGTTCCTTTGTAGTATATATAAATGAGGAGTCATCGATCAACATAGGTACAATAATCATTTATATTTAACTTCCGACCATATAGATATTGTACGTGTATACTATATACTATGTAGATATATATGATTATTGATTATTATTTAGTGAGCGAATAAACATCACCTTACTTGGATGACAGATTTATATTTAAGTATAAATCGATTTAAATTTAAATGTGGAATAATTATTCATAGTGAATATTATTATAGCATCGTGAATAACCGTCTATGAAATAACCAAGTAGAATCGTTATCGATACAAAGAGAAACACTTAAAGCTAAATAACTATTACTGAAAGGAAGCAAAAGAAATGCCAACCAATCAGAAGTGGATTACTAATAGAGCTAAAAATAGCTTTGCAGAGTTAACCTTCTTCTCTATCTCACACTCCTCCGCCAGAACACCACATAGAAATGAATAACACTGACAACTGAACAGCGTGGTGAATAATATTAGTTTTTATAATCACAGTAAACCAGAATACACCACCACACTATTTATTGTATAAAGGTTAACACGATGGAGAACGGTATTTCGAAACTCAGTGTCGACGGCAGTTTAGACGTTGAAGAAAACCATGGTACTGTGACAACAACTACATTGAGAGATGTATTCACAATCGATAAAGACCCTTATCGATGTGTTAAAATCGATATGAACAAAGTGGACAGTGTAGACGAAGCTGAGTTGGAGTTGTTACTGGATACCTACATCCCAGAATGGAGGTCAGCAGGGATTCGAGGAGTTTGGATTATCCTTCCAATTCAGCATTCACCGGCCATCCAGATCTTCTACAAGAGAGGCTTCACATATCACCACGCGAGCAACAACTCACTGACAATGACGCTCTGGCTGACCGAGGGAGAGGTTAACAGTCTGCCCGAGTATGCAAACCACTCACTGGGAGTGGCCGGGGTCGTAGTCAATAGCAACCACGAGGTGTTGGTGATACAGGAGCTCTACTCCACACTCAAACCTCGGCCTTGGAAACTTCCCGGTGGACTCGGAGAGAAAGGGGAGGAGTTCGGTCAAGTAAGCAAGCCACTGTTCTTTTCATCTCTCTATCACTATTAACTATGGTTCGTGATATAGAATCCTCTCAGTAGCTCAACATAAATAGAATAGCACATTGTTTTGTTGCATGTTCCTTTTGAGTCTAGTATTAGATTTCAAATGTTCTCAAAGACGCTGTTAAACAATTGTAATTGGCAGGTTGCCGTTCGAGAAACTCTCGAGGAAACTGGGGTGACTTGCGAGTTTGTCACACTGCTCTGCTTTCGTCACTTACTCCGATTTCGGTGGGGCTGTTCCGACATCTACGCGGCCTGTCTCCTGCGTCCTGTGGACAGTGACGCCCAAATACAGTTCAACAAGAAGGAGATCTACGCGGCCAAGTGGATCCCAATCAAGGAATACGTGAGCGACCCAGAGACAAGTCGACTTAATCGATATATTATAGAATGTTATCAGAACTATCAAGAGACCGGACGGGCGCTACATGCGCACCAGATAAAGCGGGTATCAAGTAACAAGTCGAACACAGTGTATTCGGCCACCGGACCGCCCAACAATACGACGAATCTTCAATGATCTCCTCCAACGTCAGGTGCAACCGACTTGTACACCGAGAGTTTATTATTAGTGGCAACCTTTTTCTGCTAAAACATTCCATTGTTACAGTATTGATTTTTATACAAATACAGATTTTAAACATTATCGATGAGATTATTATGCTTTTAAGGGAAACCTATATGATTTATTATTTGACTACACACACACTCGTTTATAGAAGTAAAACATAATATGTACAGTATTTTAAGTAAATGTATTCTGCTCATATTCTAATATACTGTGAAACATTTGTGATTAATTACTGTAAAGACTCCTGAATACGTTTTGTTATGTCATTATTATCAATGAGTGCCTGTATTATGAACGATTTTAAAGTTTATTATAAACAGCATTTTTATTACAGATTTCAGTATGTTACTTTTCTTTTGTGATGTTCAGATAATGGATCTAATTACCTTTCAAATAACCAGCATTAAACTGATATTACAAAAAAGCAAACTTTTAATGTTTTAAGAGCTACAAAACAAATATAAATTCATATTATAGTCATAGAGTAAACAAGTGATGGAAGAGATAGGGAGCAAATTAATAATCCAGGATTAAAACTAAAAATGTTCTTAACAATTGGTTATCAACGAGGTTTATTGTTTAACTATATTCATTATAGAGAGGAAATCATAGAGATCATTCTCGTCCAATATTAACTAACCGGGAAGCTTAGATATAGGAACAAAAATGTTGACTCACTAGTCTGGAAGAGTAACAGCGTCCTCGAGCACCATTTGCGCCAACTGAGAGTCTACCGACCGACTTGGAGAGAGCGGTGATGAGAAACGAAGCTGATGATGATTTGAGGAGACTGCAGTGCGAAAGTTCGGGAGGGGGACAGGTTTTTAGAATTCTTAATTCTAGTTTAGGGATATATAAATGATTTTTAATGGGTGACAAAATGAGCACAATAATATTTAACCTGAATAAAGGTTATTTTAACAGCATTTCTTTTTACTATTCCTAAATCAAGTATAGGGTACCCTTATTTCCGAAGATAAGAAACCTACTTTAATGTTGAGCTGCATCCACAAGGCTCGATTTTAGTCGAATCGAATGATGTTCAAAATTTTTAATATAATAAAATTACATAAATCATTAATTGATTGATTAAAATAAAGGGATTTAACTAAAATAGTAAATAATATATTAATTGATGACGAAATGTGTTAATTTATTTTTCCTAATATATAAAAATTTCGGAGCTGTAGCTAACAGTAGCAACTTCTGGTAGGGGGGTGGATTTCCTAGTATTCAGGGGCTAACTTTAAACAATAGCCTCTTAAACTTAAAGTGCAGGTTGTCCACCCTTGTCCCTCCAAACCCTCCATTATGGTGTCATGCATTGTACGAGGGTGTCTTTTCGATATATTTTTAATATACAAACAAGAGCCCACAGCGGTAACACCTTCCTCCCTTTCATTCTTAACAACCTCAAAAGGTAAACAAACACCGCGTGAATCGTGATTTACAAAACATATTCTATTCAAAACAAAACGAAGAGATCCACCATTATTAGCTCGATATTTGGCCGAATCAGATTTCTCCGTCGAGGAGTACGGCACCCCGCTAGGAGTCTTCTGAACCTGCTGACAGGGCTGAAGTGGAGTCCTCGTCGGTGTGTTGAGAGAGATGGAGAGCGCCTGCAGTTCTCCCTGTTGAATCCATCTTGGCGTGGCAGGGTGGGGCGCAGGAGGCACGATGAACGTCCCGCTTTCGGAGGCCCTGTTCTCGTCGTTGTCAGAGGCAGTTCCAAGAGGCCGGCCCAGAGGGAAGGCCGGTGCGCCAGACCTGCGCCGGTCCTTGCGCTGTTGGTCATTGCGGCTCTTGGGGGTGTTGGATCCCGACATGAACTCCGAGTTCACGCTGATCGGCTGAATAATGAGCAACAAAACACTGGTTACAGCTTTCAAAGAGTGTCGGAGGTCTTCTTAGATCTCATAAAACAGGGTTGCTGCGCTTTTGCAAAGATCAAATTCTCTGACTGATCCTGGTTTTACCACAAGTAAATCGTTTGAAAAGGTCTACATTAGGAGCCATTAACTGTAGGAAGTCGCCAAAATCAGAAACACAAGTAAATAAACACTGTAAAGCTCCTGACACTGCTTTTAATAAACCAGTCTTAATAAATGTATGAATAAATTAGAACGAGGTTATTTTTTACCTGGAATGCATATAAAGGGGTGTTTCAAATATTTAATATTATATAAAATTATAAATTCCAGACTTTTTGCTTTATACTTAAATTATGTGACCCGTGGCAACCCTGCATAAAGCTACATTTCTCCAACAAAATAAGTTAAAGCTCGCATTTGGTGCAAACATCGTATATATCCACCGAAAACACCGCTAGATCAAGGGAACTCCTTTTACAAACATCAATTTCTGACGTTAAGTCGCTGGGAGTGGTCTTAGATGAAGTTTGGGGCCTCCCTCGGTGATTGTCGTTGGATTAGCGACCCTTGATGGGTTCGTTTGGAGTGTACCTTTGTTAATTGTTTGTGAGAATCAATAAAGCTATTATTATCATTAACTTACTTAAATAATTGTTTTATATAATATTATAAGAATTTTTGCTTTCCAGACATGCGAATATCAGTTCCTTAACAGAATGTTGCCCTATTTAGCAGTTAAAGTGGAGGTAGGACCTGATACAAGGACTGTGATACAAGGACTGTGATACAAGGATGTAGGATAAAACAACATGGACCATGAAGAATAGATTCAAAAGACAGCCAGGTCAGGAGAAGACTTACTCTAGCGCAGAGACGCATGCTCTGGGGAGTTCTGCTGATGGGGGTACCACAGGCCTGTCGGGCCAATCGTAGAGGACTTCCACATTCCTTCTGAGCGAGCAGGATGAGGTAGGTGGCGGTGTGGTAGTCGTACCTCCACTGTGTGACGAGAAATACATTCGACAAAAGATGTTGATCTTTAAGAAAGCGGTGTGGACCTACCTCGACCAATAATTTGATTATGTCGTGCTTTGGTTTGCGAAGGTAAACAGCCAGCGCGATAACACAGTCTTCATCCAGAACAGTTCTCTACAAGAGACAAACAATTCTCCTCCCATTTGGAATGTAATTAAAATGAGCAAGATGACTGTGAAACCAGCTCACCAAGTTCGGAGAAGAACAGTCCACAGGCTTATTGTTTCCTTTGATGACCCATTCACAGTCGCAAATAGAGGACAGTGAAATTCGCTTCTTGGGGTCGAGTTTCATCATCGTGTTGAGCAGTTTAATGCTTTCCTTGGACAGCCACGTCGGCAGTTCATACACGCCGCTCTGTTGAAAGCAGTATTACAGATATAATCCATGCAATGATTCAAAGTATGCATACAAATAAAGTTATAATATAACAACATTACAAGTTGTATCTGAGGAATCAAATTATGGCACAACATAGGCGGCTCTCTTACCAGTATTTTTTTGTATAAACTGGAAATGTTTTCGTCCTCATATGGAAGATATCCACAAAGTAGAGCATAGAGCAAAACTCCCATCGACCAGATATCCGCCTAAAATACAAAGCATAGGAACAAGAGAGGAACGTAACAATCTCGAAATGACTGTGATCCCACCCTCATCAGAAAGATGTTTTAAAGTAAATCCTATAATTTAGCCTATTACGTTTAACTATTAGCTTCAAATACATCGATACATGTGAAGTAAAGACAACCTTTATTAATTATAAAAGGAATCACTACCTCGCTGCCAACATAGTTCTTCCCCATAACAAGTTCTGGAGCTGCATAAGCTGGTGAGCCACAGCACGTTTCAAGAGTACTAGCAATGCCCATCTGAAATTGTTAATACTTCATAATATTATGTTTAAAATTGTTATACTACTGCTAGTAGTAGAGTGATTGTATACAATAAAATTAGAATTTATATTATATTATAAATAAATACTGCTATTTTCTTAAAAGATTATACCAAAACAAAGTTTATTCATAATAAATAAACACCATTTTATTCGGTATCTAAATTCACTCTAAAAATTCTATCAAATAAAAGCATCATGAAATAATATAGTATTATTTTTTTTAAAGGTGTAATTAATTTATAGCAAACTTGTTGAAATTATAACAGTTTAATTAATAACAATTAGGGGTCTTTTGTAGTATTTCAATATACAGTCTACTCCGGCTAATCGAAACAGGTAAAATTCAATCATTTTCGTTCCGAATCGATTTTTAGTAGTATAAGTTTAACTTACGATTGTTAACCAAAATTTAATTTTACGATTATTAATAACCAAACAGTAATATAAATAATAGACAATCTACTTTTTGAGAACAACTTTTACCTTAATAATTCATACAATTAATAAGGGATTAGATTGGTTTAACTATAGACAATTACTTCACAAATCTATGGAACAAGCCTTTCACGGTCTCATTTATTAAAAAATGAAAAACTCCCTCCCAATATGTGGATTGTGATTTGCAATGAGCTCACCCTATTGGCATGGTTTAGGTAGGTCTAAATTACAGAATATTATGTCCAGGGATTTATTTATAATCCCCAAATGAAGGTAGGATTATATTTATAATATTCTGTAGTTGAGCTGTTCCGATTAGTCAATGAAAAATACATTATAGGCATAGGGACCGTTCTACAAATTCTGTTCACAATTCACATAGCCGGTGTTCCAATTAAGCAGTAGATCGGATTAGCCGAGTAGACTGTAATAGTAATTATCAAAAACATTCATTCTAAACAGGAAAAGTCCCACGAACGGAATTGTTTACTCATTACGCAACAACGTTCGAGTTAATTGCATAATATTTAATTCAGTGAAAGCGATAGTTCACGCACTTGGGAAATGAAACGATTAAATTGGTCCGCTTACCTTGGGCTTTGCACTGAGGCCAAAATCGATCAGTTTTAAATTTTGGTTGCCATCAATTAATAAATTTTCCTGAGGAAGAAAAAAATTAGTTAAAATAATAATTCTGGAAATAGAACTAACCAAATACAATTCTTAAAAGACTTTAAAAAACGTGTATAATATATTTAGAAAAAAATATTTACATCATGGTAAAAAGCAATAAAATTTAATAACAAAATTCTCTGTATAACCGTATAATCAATGTAAATCAATAAAAATAGGGACATTTGAAAAACTTATTTGAAGTTTAATTTATTAATTATTATCTTTTATTCTATTAATTTAGCCATAATTATTGGTGTAATGTACAGTGAGTTTATTACTATAAATTTTACCTTCATTTAATTGTTAATTGATTGTTGTTAATATTGAAAAAGATATTGACGATTTTCCAGCATAAAATATTCATCATGAAAAAGGGAAGAGAACCACTTACAGGTTTGAGGTCACGATGTGCATATCCCTGGGAGTGTATGTAGCCAACAGCGGAGACAATCTGACGGAAGAACTGCCGAGCCTCCTCTTCAGAGAGTTTGTCTTTGGCGACAATGTAGTCGAAGAGTTCTCCCCCCGGGCAATACTGAAGAATTGAGATATTTTAAATAATACACCGCTTCATAAAATCATTTGACTTCGGCCAAAAGGGATTACAATTAAGCGGAGACCCCTGTATTTACAAAAATATATAAAACGTATCAAATTATCTGGAAGAATATTGTAAAATATCACCTCCAGCACTAAATAGTACATTTCATCGGTCTCTATAACTTGATAAAGGCGACATATTCCGGGATGGTGCAGTGATTTGAGGGCCTCTATTTCATTGCGAACACGACCAATGTCCTCCTGAAAGAACACAAGTGGAGGCAATAGCATGCAGAATACGACGAAACGGATTTTGCAGAATTAATTAAAATTATGTTATATAAACTTACTCCTAAGCGCTTTTTTTCCATAATCTTAATTGCTACTTTGGCCCCGGTGAGGATATGATAAGCCAACTTTACTTTGGCGAACCCTCCAGATCCAATGGTCTCTCTCAGGTGGTACAAACCATCCAATGCCTGGTGCAGACGATGAGACGGCATTGAACTGTGGCGGAAGGGTCAATACGATTCAAGATTTACAGACTTCCCGGCTTGGTAACAACTCTACAATTGGGGTCAACAGAATTGGTTAAATAGATCAATCTTTCAGGTATTTTCATGATTGTGAAAAAGAAATTATTTGCGTCCCTTTAAAAAAAAGAATATTAAAACTGTTTTATAAGTACGTATTAATATTTAAAATTATTTATAAATATGTTTACAATGAAAAAATCAGTTGCATGAAGATGTTGCAAGTACAATCGAATAAAATATAAATTGTTTTTAAAAAAATATTTTTATTCACTCAATCAAATTTTTCACTAGTTAGTTTATTGAAATGTCCAAATGCTATTCTCATATATTTAGCCTTTAATTTTTATAATTTGATTCAACTAATTAGCCAATTTTAAAGTCGTTAACCTTTTACCGACGGTATGTTAAATTTCAGATTTTCAAAAACGTGTTATCTGCATTTCTGCAATAAAATTAGTCAGAATAGTGAAGTGATATCGCTTGAATAAACTGAGTATTTTTAATGTTAAGTAGTATCAACAATGTATGCTTATTTATAATTAAAAAGAGTATGTCTTTTTTTCCATAAATCTTCTTTTTATTTTCTATAGTTTTAATTGGATATATGGAATACAAAAAACAAAAAGGAATACATAAAATATATAAATTTAAAACTGGAATGTGTTACATTGGTTATTTTATATAGATACACAAATGAAATATAGTGCCAAAAAGATTTTTCTTAGTTTTCCTGGATTTTTTAAGAAAGGAAAGATTTATTTTGCAGTATTTCCAGACCAGGAAATTATAAGTATGTATATATTCCTGAAGCTATCACAGTTTGTGGGAACAAGGAACAGAACAAGAATCTAAATTTTAAAAAACTTTTTTCCATTGTAAGTTTAGATATTCTGTGGTACACATTTTCAGTATGAATTATATACTTATGCACCAGAGTCGATAGATGAAGATATTCATATAAATATCTAGGCACACAGTAAAAAAAATCTACCTGTCCATGTGCAATTAATTAGACAGCCCTTATTTCGAGGACTGATGTAGGGTAGTATTTTGATTACAATCAGCTATTTTACACTGCTATATACAGGGTCACCACTCCATCCATGCCTCAAAATTTAAAGACCTAATAGTTGATATATTCAAAGAAAAAATGGAGTTTTCAAAAGTATTTATAATGTGGGTTATTTAAATGAAATTGAACTGAGACTAAACTGAACTAAAGAGAAATGTTAATGAGACAATATTTGAAGAAAAAAAAGTTTGTTTTTATGAAAGTTCTTTTGCAGAAATTTCTTTAGACACCAACAGAAACTCTACATGGCATGCTTATCATTTGCAACACTTTGTAGGGTATTCGATTTAACAATAAAGTTTTTGTCGCTTTTAACTTCAGCAGCTGGGGGGACTGAAGGGGTGCCAGCCAGCCCAGTTTTAGATGGGGGGACTATCTTTCAGCCCCCGCCCACCCCCCCCCCCCCCCAGGTGTATATATAAAACATATACTTTTTCCAACCATATTATAATTTTACTAGTGTTAAACATTTAAGTTTTATGTATATTTCATAATTAATCTTTATTAGCAGTGCCATGGGATCTCTAACCATTCTAACTCTAACCTATCCATTTATTTTGAGTCACCTATATAATATGACTGTTATACATATAAAACCTGGACAACTTTACTAAGGACATGTACAGCTATCTTCATTATTGATTTCGACTTTCTATGCTTACTTAGTGTCCTGCATTGATATTGATTTTTGTTATTGGTGGACAATTCGCACTACAGCATTTAATGCAATACTATCAAACTATCAGGCTCTCTGTGAGACTTTTCATGAAGTAAATGCTGTTCCCATGACGAATATGGCAGGAGAGCAAGTGGTTTGGTAACAAAAAGTAAAACTTTTGGTTTGAAACTTGCATATTTTCTATTCAGTGGCATTGAAGAAGTATTGTCAGTTTTCCTTTTCAAAAATATTAATTTAGCAGAGGCACAACAGTCCTCACAAATGGCCAATCATAATGTGAAAATCTAAGAACAGACTCTAAGTTTGAACCATTTTATACTTCTGAGGTAAAAGGGTCATCAGAACTTACAAATAAGCCATGCCTTCCCCACTAACTACAAGCATCCTCCATGGCATTGATCCCCATAGATTTTCAGATGTTTATTTTTTTGTTAACAATATTTTGAAGCACTGGACATCAAAAAGTGAAATCAATACACGATTTTCAAATGATACCTTAGAATCTCCACAAAATATTGAAATATAGAGCTGGAGATCGAGCAGGCCAGTCTAACCAAGTTGTGTCCATCATGTAACTGGTTTGTAATTTGAGGCAAAAACCAATCATTGAGCATGTCGAGATACGACTGACTGGTGACACTGCCTTCAAAGAAGTATGGTCCAATAATACCATTGGACGAAATTGAACACCATACCCATTACACCTGGAAGGTTGACCTCTTTTTCCACTTTCAAATTTAAATTCTCAGCTCGCCAATAAACACAGTTGTGTTGATTGATGTGCCCATTCAGCTTGACGCTTGCTTTATCTGACCAGATGATTTGGTCAACAAGAGTCATCTGCATTAACCACTTCCAAAAATTGATCAGCAAATTCGACCCTCCAGTCAGGGTCGTCTTCATGGAGACCATGCATTAGATGTGGGTTGTATGGCTTCAAACCCATGAGTTTAAGACATCAGAGGACTGTATTATGTGAGACTTTATAATGTCCAGGACCATCACCAGCAGCTAAATGGTTTGTTACTCTCCGGGAAGACATTGCAGCATCAATTTGAACTTCAGCTCTTACTGAATCTTGAAACAAATGTCTTTTGCAATGGAGGGTCGCCCACTTTTAAGGTTGTCTAAAATGGAACCAGTCTCCTCATTTTTTTCAATTAGCCTTTTTATTGTGACTTTTCAGGTACAGGACAATTAAAATTAGCTGCTACAGTTCTTGCAGCTTCTGCCAAAGTTCCCATTTTAGAATAATTTTTCACAGCACAGATTTTCTGTTCCTTAGTAAGACGTTGCATAATTGCTGAGTAATATTATTGCTATTATAACAAAATCAATAGTGGGTGACGTGCTCGATGCAGATTGGTAGAGAGCCCAGCCAATGACTATTGTTTGTTTACAGTATATATCTGCCATACAAAGCAAGCATCAATAATTTATTAAATCAATTAATTTGTTGAAAATAGTTGCATTACTTTTGAACCACCCTGTATGTAAAAGGCTTGCCACTATCAATATATTATGTACTTATATAATCATCATATACCTACTAAGTATATAGCAAAATTTTAACTGCACATATGGTATGGTCATGACAACTGTACTTATATACAAGGGGATAATCTCCAATACACTATGAAATGCACTCAGAAGATCATCAGCCCATGTGTGACCCAAAAAGGCCGATCCCATAGCTTGATTCATTGGTTCACCAAACTTCTCCACTCCTTCTAATATTGATCCTTGAACTCCTAACATTTGTCTTTCTGGGGTAAGGTACTATCTCTCTTACTTAGTTGCAGGTGTAGTTTAAAGCCATACCTAGGACAAATTTAATAATGTATACTTAGAGATAAAGTAGGTTAACAATAACAACATCATTTGCATGCAGTGTAATTTTTTTGTAATACTGCCCTATCATATTAAAATGCTTTTCCATCATTAAAAAATAACTTAAATCAATTAGTATTTTTTGAGTATATGGCTATATTTTTCAAGAATATGGCTTGAAATTTGAGAACATTTGAGTATATTCAAGCATATATTTCAAATTCAAGTATATTTGAGTACATACTCGAATTTCAAGTACCCGCAACCACCATGGAGATCATTGGTGAAAATCTGCAGCCCACATAAAAAAATGAAATGACTTAAAGCCTATTATCTACCCCAGGAAAAACCTTATTCCATTTTGGGGTTTTATCTAATCTATATAACAGAAGGATTACATAAGAGAGATGATAAAGACAAAAGTGATTCCATTTAATACTGATCACTAGAATCTAATGAAGAAAAATAAGTAGTATGCATATAAGATATACACAAAACTAAATACAATTGTACAATAAGGAATACTTATACAATAATAAAACACTAAAATACTAAATAGTAGGTAAACCTATATAACAATATATGGGCCAAAACACAAACAATGGGCACTAACCTCAAATGTTGTTGTATAGTGTGTAAATATCTATACATATGTCTATAACACTTCAAATTATGTAATTAGCCAATCATTGTTGACTACAATCTTTGTGAATTTCAATTTCAAAGTTTGTGTATGAATTGATTATACAAATTTCTATCACTGTAGTAATTTCTACACTGTTATAATATTTTGGAAGGAATACTTGTATATTTTGGTGAGTTACATTTTTATGTTCACTGTATAAATGCTTCAAATGTAGATACCTAAGATTCTGATATAATATATATCTATTGCTCAAAATTATTGTTATAGAATATAGCAAATTATCGGTCACGAGTGTTACTATTCAAAGTGTACTTACATTATTTTACACCTATAAAATAACAGTATGAAAAGTTAATCCATTTTTAACTATATCTTCTGGTTGCTAATGACCGTTTATATCAAAAATAAAATAAATACCAGGGGGTATTTACTCCAAACGTTTGTATGATCAAATTTACTCGTAATGTGCTACCATCATTGTATGTCTTTACTCAAAACTATTTTAACTGGTTACTTTGTAAGAAAGTTCTTAAGTGATTTTTGAATTTGGGCTTTACTCAAAGCAATCATAGCTATGAACAAACAACTATATCGCTAGTTTTGATCGTAATATTAAAGGTTGGTCTAGACCATTCCTAAGTACTACATAAATAATATATAAGTTGGTTTAAATTATTTTATATGTGCTGAAATTAATGTTAACTCTGTAATGATAAAATACTATGACTATAATATATAACGATATTATATAATAAATAAATTATTTGCTAAATTATACATGCATAATGTAAATATAGCTTTGTATGTATAGATTTTTAATAAATAAATTTATGAAGCACATTTTTAATTTATGATCTAATTGTAGTTACAATTGGATTCACAAAGTTATATTGCTATATAATGTGATTTTATGTTACTTACATAAAACTTTTTTTATAATAAAGACTAACAATACATAATATTTCATTAATTAACGAGGTATGAATTCTATTTATTTTTATATTAATTATGCAGCATCATGACTCTTTATATTGATAAAAAAATGTAATATAACTAGTAAGTATATAAAATTAAAACAATTTCAAAGTCATGAGTTATAAATTTGATATTTTTACAAAGTGTTATTGTCAGTAACAATCAATAGAAATATAACAGTGAATAAATATAAATATTAAACATATTCATTATAATATAAAACATAAAATTACAGATGCTTTTCCATTTCGAGTTGAAGCCTACTTCTCTTGATATTTAGTCTTTCTTGGTAGATTCTATACGAATTGAATGTGAAAAGTCATTATTTTATAAATAACTGAATTTTCTATGTCATGATTGGGTTCAAAATATAGATAATGAAATAAACTTTCCATACATATTACTTTTAACTTGCTTAAATTTATATAATGGTATATTTTTTATCTTATAATCTTATCAAACATTGTTAGAAAAATGACATAAAGCATAAATGGGCCATATGTATATTGATTTTAAACAATGTAAATAAAATATAAACATATAAAAATTGATAGATTTAAATAGAGGAGAAAATAAGCTTTTCAAAAGGTTTAACCATGAATTTACTAATGCTTATGTTAAATGTATAATTAACTTTCAAAGTGTGCAAAGTTACTAAAATTGCACATTTTTAAAAAAATTTAAAATTTAAATATTTTCAGGCAATTCACCATGCACGTCCCGGTATCAAGATAAGAACGAGTGTTAATTCTTTGTAACTCTATGAAGTTCATAAGAAGGTTTCAAGAAACACGATTTAAGCATTGTCATACAAACATTTTATCTTTCATCGTAAGAATCTCATGCTTACAAAGGTTTTGAGTAAAGACCCCCAGTTATTTTCTTTGTGTAAAAACATTCACTAAATTGGATGCAAGCATTACCACCATTATCACATGTTTTTTATAGCATGTCTTGAAGTAGAAATATGTTACTTTATTAGACAAAATAGAAACATACTTAATTGTATAGGATTATTTAAATAACTAGGTATGTACAAAACAATATCACTTACTGTAGGCTTACATATGTTGCTTGAAATGAGTAATGCTCGCAACATTCATTACATTTTTGTATTAATAATATATACCTTTATATTTACATGATACTATGATATTAACATCTGCTGAAAAACAATGTCAGTATCGTCAATGAAAAAAAATAAAGGATACTAATTTATTCTGAAAAAGAAAAGGAGAGGCACCAGGCCTATCATAAAAAAATAGAAAGAACTGACTTGCAATGCAAATATGATTGTACTCGACAGGCTTTGTAAAGTAATTTGCCAATGTAAAGTAATTTGTTTAGAAAACAAGGATATTGAAGAGGATGTAATTAACAATAGTTTCAAATCGTCTAGTTCACAACAGAGGTCATTGCATAAAGTGATCAAGGCTCTTCCAAAATCTCCAGAGAAAAAGAAGCTGGTAATTAAATTGCTTGCCTCTAAATACAAGATTGTTGCAACTAAACATTGTTCAGCTACTGTTTCAAATAAATTAAAAGGTACATAAGAGGAAATGCGAAACAATGTGACGCAATTTTATCTCTCTGACAACATTTCTCGAATGGCTCCAGGCATGAAAAATGCAGAATGTTCACCAATTATGAGGGTAAGTGCATCCATATACAGTTGTGACACATGAGGATGCTTTTAAAAGAGGCACACACTTGAAGAAAATCCAAATGACAAAGTTGGTCTTACTATTTTTCAACAGATTCACCCACAGCACATAGATTATTTGAGTGATATTCCCCGAAATTTATGCATTTGCATATATCATGAAAATGCACATCTAAAATTGGAAGCCATCTCTCCCTGTTTCAATGAATCATATCTCACATCAAATTGGATCAAGGAAATGGCATGTTCATGGGAGATAAAAGCATGCATGGAGTGAACATGTGTTAAATGCTCCAATCAAGAAATCGTTATTCCTGTGGAATACCAAGCCAAAGAAGTTTCATATTATGAATGACACCAGGTTAAGCTACACAATCGGGTGGAGAAGCATGAAATTAAATCGACCTACCAAGAAACCATGACCATACTCAACAGACAAATGAAGTCCCTTTTCTGGCATTGCTATATCAAAGACAAACAATATGTGGAATTCGATAAACAGAGATGTAGTGGACAAAAAGTTCTCCAAATGGATTATTCGGAAAATTATTCTTGTAATTTCCAAAATGAGGTACAATCAGCTCATTGGCATCAGCAGCAAGTGACCATTTTCACTTCAGTTTTTGGGCTGAAAATACTGTCTCATATGGGATAGTTAGTGATGAAATGACACATGACAAAATTTATGTATTTGCATCTATACAATCAATTCTTTTTGATTTGAAATGGAATGGACATATTCAAAATGGTGACGTCATCATTATTTGGACTGATGGTGCTGCCAGTCAATTTAAGCAAAGATTCACTTTTTCAACATTGGAAGTTCTCAATGAATCTTTTGAAATAAACATTCAGTGGAATTTCTTTGCCTCTTGCCATGGCAAAGGAGCAGTTGATGGCATAGGAGGGCGTCTGAAGAAAGAAGCAAATTTGCAAATGTGCTGAAGCACCATGATTAATGATGCAGAAAGCTTCATAACTGCTGTGAAAGATCATACCAAAACTATCATACAATTTTTGCAAAAATCTGTGATTGAAAAATGACCAATTCAAAAAAGTCAAAACTCTACCAGGGACACAAAAACTACATTTTATCAAGTCTGGAGGAGCTGGTGATGTAATCACAAAACTCTATTCAAATGCAGATCAATCTAACAATCACTCAATTTACTAATTTAAGTGTGCTGTCGCAAGCATTACTTTTTGACAGTCACAAGCGTTACTTTATAAAATTGATAGATATATTTGAATATGTACAGTGTTACATAACTTTTAATTCTTATAACATATATACATGCTGTTAATTACTTAGCAATAAAGAATTTGTAATAACTATGTTTACTTTTGATAAAAATTACATTTATATACAGATTTAAAAAATGTATCATTTTTTTGCTGTCACAAGCATTACTTTTAAAAACAATTTTTGCTTCAAGAACATTAGTTAAATAAAGATAAAACACACATTTTTGGAATTTACTGAAATGTGTGTATAATATTTTTTTGTTTAGAAAACAATACTGATGTGTTAATTTCCTATAACAGAACTTCAAACTAAAAAATGTAAAAATATTGTCACGAGTGTTACCTGTTTTGGCCCATATAGAAGGTAGGTAGGAAATAGTAGGTACTAAGTAGGAAAATATAGTACAAAATTGTAATATATAATAATATAAAATTTAATTTGAAACCAATAGGTGAGTATAAAATCATGTTGAAAATGTAAACAGAGAATTCATAAATGAAATTATTCAGTGATATGGTTATATAAACTTATAATTTTGTCTGTTTTTTCCTTAGCTAATCAAAACATCTTAGTGTGTCTCTTAGCTTTTCTTCCTATAAAAATTATTTTTAGAAACTCATTTACTTATATGTTATATGAAAATCACAATGTTTGTATTCTCTGTTGGGTGAAGTAACTTTTATTTCATTGCAAACATGGTGAAAGGGGTTGTAGGTGCAGCTGCACCTTCTTTGAGAAAACTCTTGGAATTATTTATTGATTTTTCAGAAAATTGTATTTGTTAAAAATTTAAATTATTTTAAAATCTGTTCAGTGTATATTTGTTAAATTAGCCAATGTATACCTAAGAACAGCCTGTATTCCATTTAAATGACTATTGCTTAGGAGGACATGTCCAGCACACAATCAGGACATTTATCAGGGTGTCCACTGTTTTGGACCAAAAAAATTCGAGGAGACCCAAAAAATTCGAGGAGACAAATACTACCACATTTTTAGTAAAAATGACATGTATGTATTTTAAGTTAATA
>JAUZNC010037546.1:0-42606 GCA_034780395.1 Vannuccia rotundouncinata | reverse complement strand
TACAATTTAATTAGATAGCAAAAAATATTAAGAAAATTTCTACTAACTCCATTTAGTTTATATATTTTTTCTACATTTTTTCTATATTTTTTTTTGACTGTCCTGATTATTTGGCTAATTGTATGAGTACAATCGAATAATATATAATTTTCAATTGTGTTAACCGGTGTTAAACTTTGACTATATTTCAATTTAAAAAATGGAATCTCATCTTACCTTCAACAATATGCTTCCTGGATAAGCCTTTGTCGGTTTCTGACCTAGAGATGAAATATAGAAATACGTTTATAGACTGAGGTGTAAGTTTTTACATATTAACGCTGCTATATATACACATTGATGAAAACGCCACAGCCACAAACGCTCCATGAACATGTCATGATATGTGATTGGGATGAGACAAAATTTTAATAAAACGTTGCAAAACAGTTAAAAATAACGGAAAAATAAACATTCAACAAGTGTTTGAGACATTTTAGTTAACAAACGTTTCATTTATTTATTTTACTGATGGATTAGACTCAAACTGTATCCAGTTATTTGTCGTAATGTATATATAAGATATTAACGGATATTAAATTAATAGTTGGAAGAGGGAATGTTCAAAAATTGACAAATATCGAAACAAAGAATTGATAATTAAATTGTCAGAATTTGTAAGAACTAAAACTACCAATTTGACCAACTATTTCAATAAATCGATTATAGAATGTTACTTACTTCCCGCCCCAGAATACTTTGGTGCAGATAATATAGGTGGATCGTCTGCAATTATAATAAAGAAATATTTATATATTATGTCATATAGCCGATAAAATTGAAAAACATTTTAGAAGACAACAAATATAGTACCAACATGAGAAATACAATTATTATAATGTTAAAAAACTGTTGTTATATAAATTGGATTAAATCGAATTAAAACATTTTAAATTTGGTATTTAATTTCTAAAATATAAAAATAACTAAATTATATATAAAGTATTCTGTGGAAAAATTATCATCAATGTTTTACAATTTTAATTCAATTTTATCGCGTGATGTATTGTTTATTGAACAATTTTTGATATAAATAAATATTTAATAAACTGCTTTTGCTAGAAAAAACTGTGTGCATGCATAACAGATATATTTCTCTTGTAAAGAAATCGGCAAGCCAAACCTGGCTTACATAAACTAATATAGTGTAATATAATGACGCGTGTTTTCGTTAATAAATCTAAATATATTATAGTTAAGGTGTAAATAAAGCCAAACAAATGATAAGATAGAAAATTATTTGAACGTGTCAAAATATTACGCCGCTACAATTAACTACTTTAAACTTACCTCCAACCTTTTTTCTTCAATATTTTTCCAAGAACAATTTCTGCTCTGTAAATTTTAAAGCAATATGGAAAAAAATATATGATGTTAATATTCTTTCAGAAAAACAAATGCATATAAACAAATAAATCATTTATAACAAAAAGAATTTAAAAATAGTTTTATTGAGCAACAATTTCCATGACTTCCTTTTTATTAAATAACAATAAACTACAACAATACTAATTCATCATAATGAAAACATTTTTTAAGATTTAAAAGCTTTTACAAACGAATCTTTCTATTCTATAATAATGAACTAATAATAACAATAATAAAGAAAACGGTATAACAACTACTACATTAAATTATAAATAGCAAACGAATATTTTTTTTATTTAGTGCACAATTATTATTAAACGATATATCTACGATCCCGAAAAGGGCGCGGTTAAGATAATACTATATTATAGGTACATTATATTTATACAAATATATTATTACGGATAACATCAATATTTACGTATAGTACCTAATTATCAAGACGAAACTAAAAAAGTATGCTCCTTACTTGCCAGCTGCATACACTTCCGCCGTATCAAATACGTTGACCCCACTTTCATAAGCTAAGGTGATCATTTCCTCAACCATCTGTGAAGGAAAATAATTAATTACGGATCCTCTAACATCAATGCTATAAGCGTACAAGGGGGTCTGATATATTACAGATATTTATTTAAGGCACAGGAGGTATTCACTTTGAGAGGATATCTCGATATGAAACTAAAAAAACTATAAATCAATATTCTATCATGTTACAAAACTATTACAGGAAAAGAAAACTATATAAAAAATATTAACAACAAGTTGATAGAAACAGATAAGTTAAAGCCTCACGCAATGATTAATATTCATATTTTTATATGCGACGTGACTGAATCCAAAGTTTTAAAAATAATAAGCTTTACCTATTTTTCTAATATGCTGTCCAAGTTATCAGATATTGTACTAAAATTATGAGTGGTAGGTATATATGCCTTCAAGACAGATTAGATTTTAATAAAATCTTGCACGAGGAGTTTGCATCCGCTATTCTATATGCAAAGTTTAGAAGATTAAAATATCGTAAGAACAGGCATATATTATACTTTATTTTAGTAATAATAATTTTTTATATAAATGGATGAAGTGAGTTGTACCTCATCAGCCACTTGTGCTCCAAATGTGACCCAAGAGCCTGTAACAGATTACATAATTAATGTAAGAAAAGTGTATATATTAATAGTAGAAAAATTGTTCTATAAGGGTTGAATTAATTAACGAAAAATAAAAAACAGTAATCACGTCGGGCTATTAAATAAACTTGAGTACCTTTGTAAAAAGTGGAAAGTTTGAATGGTAGAATATAACAACATGTATGAAAGCAAGATTTGACGTGATTTTTATTATACTGTCATTATTTTTAAAGAACAATATTTATTTAATCATATATTTAAATATAAATATTATATTAAATATAAATATATTTTCAAATGTTCAAATGTTTTCTGATAAAAATAGACCAACTGAATCATAAAATTAATTATAAAACAAAATAATTTTTATGTTTTCGAAAACATTTATTGTATAATATATACTGTCACATCTACTTTGAAGAAACATATCTATGGCTGCATGTATAAAGTGAATCTACACACATACAAACGACTCGTTTCCATCCCTGACTCAACCACATTAGAGCATATTACTTTTTTTCTGAAGGGAAGAAGTCACAAAAGAGAGAAAGACAGTTGCTCACCTAATCCAACATTGGAAACACGGAGGCCCGAGCGACCCAGATTTCTAAAAATAAATTAAAGATTATAGACGACAAGTAAGGCTTCAAATGAATATTGAATCTAGGTAGGAAGGTAGGTGGGTAGGTAGGTTACAGATATATAAGGAATATAGTTGATTTCAAACCGGATATGCTAACTACAAAAAGATTAGAAAATAGAATTATGGGTAGTTAAAGGCATTCAACTGAATTAAAAATAAAAATCCTGGGAAATATATATTAACAAAAATAATCCGGTTACGCATTTTAACCATCTGGCAGGTGTTTTAAAAATGGTGTTATATACATAATACAAGGTTTCAAATATTGTTTCAAATTAAAAATATTAAAAACAACAAAAATTTTGAAAAAGGTGATTATAGAAACATATATTCAATCATCACATATAATTATGATTTTTAATTTGATTTCAATTAAATGATACAAATACAGTTGATAGTTATTTAAGCTTATATATAAACAAACCTAATTATATATTTTAACTGTAAAAAAGAGATCATCATTCGTTCATTATTGATAAAAAATAAATAGCTATTTTGCAAAACATTTTTAAATAAAATATTTTTAACTGTTAAATATATCTTGTCTTTTTAAAATAATTAAATTTTAAAATGTCTCATTAAATTTTTCTGATTGAGATATTAATATAACATTTTAGATTTAATACACTAACTAATGATAAATTCAGGAAGTTAAATAAACTTTTATACTACTATATACATAACACTCGAAGAAAGCTTGCAATTACCTTTAAAATTAATAAAAATATTGAGGATCATCATATCAAGATGCGTTACTCTTGAATTTAATTCCATAAAAAGTCTCAAATGATATTTGATATCAAATTATTTTTTATTTCTGCAATTTCTATAAAATTTTGAATGAATTTTTCCATTTAATTTACAGATAAAAAAATCATCACTTTTTTGACATTATTGTAGATCTATTGAAAGTATTTGAAAATCCTCCATTTAAATTTAACAAAAATTTGGTCATTTATTCTAAAACAAAAATTCAATAATAGTTTGAACTGTTTGCAATCTGTAAATCTATTTAAATAACAATTAATAAATTATTATTTAACACTCAGAGCGTCAAATATTTTGAAAAAAACATTATGCTTAATTAAACTTTAGTCCAATTTGTGAAGGTATACGAATCAACCGTTTACAATAAAGAATCAGGCAAAAAGGTATAAAATCAACCTATAAATCATCCAAAGTGTCGCTTATATAAGGCTAACCAAGATAGTATCGAATGTGAACGAAAGCAGAAATTTTTGATAAAAGTATCTAGATTTCGAGAAAATATAAACTGTGAGTAGAGAAATGTAGGTCAATAAATGTTCTGGAATCTAATTTAAAAGCAATTTACTCAAAATAATTATTCTAATGGAAAGTTAAAACGAACTCTACAAATTCAGATCTTCGAATACTATATATATTTAAAAAAGAATATTCATTTCAGTTCGACCGAAGTTGCTAATAATTATGTTGATTTATACTTCCAAGAAAGATCCAAAACGATAACATTTCTTCCAAATCTTAAACAGCAGGTTTATTATGGTAAAAAAAACTCTAATAATATAATGTGACTTTAAAAGTCCACCCCTTGCAGATATTCCATATACAACATCGACAGAAAATGAGTACGAATTTTTATCGCGAGTGAATCGGTCGGATATCTGAGAAAAATGACTCGAAATTTGCATAGTCTGACATTAGCAGGATGACAGCTCCATTAACTTGTTCGACCTTCCTTCCAAACTGGGAAGTCTCTCGATATCAAAGATGAAAATCGAGTTTCACGAGTGGGTGAAAACTGAGATAGCCGATTAAAAATACCGGTTTACTGTTATAAATTGTGGAAACGAGTGTATCTTGTGTTATGACCATTTACAACTGATTTTAAAGCACTTACGGTGGTATATTGAACAATTTAACGAAACATACATTAAATACGGGAAATTAAGTAAATATTAGTTATTTAAGTAATTGTCAAAATATTCTCGAAATTTCAAAAAAAAAATCTTTATAATTTTTGTTTATAATTTTATGTTGTATTAAAATATTGTATAAAGTGAAATATTCGTTGTATGCTTATTTATGAAATATTATTAATTACTATTTTTAATTAATTATTATTATCTATTTGTCTATTTTTAAATAAGTAAAAAGAAAATTTGGAAAGTATAATATTTGTATTTATTTTGTTCAACTAAACTGCTATCGGATTAGAAGTTGTAGTTTATTTTAGAATGTCATACTTTTTGTGGCCCGGATAGTAATTATCATAAAATAATGTGAAACCTTTTGGAAGTAATAAAAAAACTTATTTATTGATGTGACAAATTCCTAAATTGCTTGTAATATAGCATTAAAAAATATAACAAAACTGTTAACACTAATGTTATTTTTGTTATATTTTGTGAAATTCATAAAACATAACATAACACAACATTCTATATAATATAATATATTAACAACAAACATATATTATGCAAACAAGATGTATAAAGTTGCGATTATATAATAATTTTTTAGTTTTCCTTGACTTAATTATTTTAATTTTCTAAAAATGTCTTACAATAATTATACATTTCTGGTGTAAATTATTTAAATTTAATCAAAATTATTCAAATTCATTATTCTGAAGACATTTTAGAAATAAAAATGTTTTTATCTTGGGTGATCTTACAGAACCAAATTTAAATTGAAGTTTAAATACTCGTATATTAAAATTAAATAAATCGATTCACTATATATAGACATGATATTATCCGGTCCCCATTATAAAAATTTCAAAACCAACTTCTTAGTTATTGATATTTCAACTCTTGAATTTAAAAAATATTTTAATGTTTTTTATCTTAGGGTGGCCGTAAAGTAACCGTCGAAATAAAGCATAGGTTTATTAGCTCCATCGAAATGAAGCTACAGTGAGATATCTATAGATTTTTAGAAATTTTTTCTTAGAAATCTCTGGGTGCTTAATATATATGTGCTATGTCTATATGCTTCATTTCGACGATTACTTTATTAAAATGTAAAATATTTAAAAGGTTTACAAACTTTTTTGTGGCGAATAAAAGCAGGTGGAAAACCGAATGACATATTTATTGTTAGGTTTTCTCTGCAAGTATATTTTTTCAATTTTAATTATAGCAGATTTCCAAGTAAAACATTTTAAACAGATTTGATTGTTAAATTTAGAAATTTCAAGTTTTATATAATTAAATAAAATATATCATGTGAAGTGTTGCAATCTTAGACATATTTAAATATTTCAGTCTCTATGGTTTCAAAATAAACAATTACATATAATAGACAAATACATAAAAGGTAAAAAATGTATTAAAATATAAATTAAAAGTGTACTTTAGTACAAATATGTCAAGGGCAGTAATTTCGTTTTTGAGTTTTGTAAGCAGCTTTATTAAAGACATAAATTTATTAATTTTTTATGGAAATTTTGAAAATACTTTATTGAATAATATGGAAAATCGATCGTTATATGATTTTGACATTTAAATTTGTAATCTATTAGTTCAATGCAATATTTAAGCGATATGTTGATTTCAAAATTTAAATTATAAATAATTCGCCTATAGGTGGTTGAAGGATTTATTTTATAAATTATTATCACTAGAATTGCAAAGAAATAAAAAAATTAATTATCGGTTTCATAGTGTAGTAAAACTAAAAATGTATTTTTATTAATCATAGAAATCGAAATAAGTAGGAATTATGAAGAATCGTAAATTTCAACAATTAAAAATTGCACTTTAAGTTGAAAGATTCAACTGAATAAATTTACTGACAAATATTATAACAGTTGTTATTTTTTTGAAAATCGTCCTTTATTTAAAAATAATTATTTATGAAATATTTAAACTCACTTTAATCCCTTTAACTATATTTATTTGAATTCTTATTTGTGGCATTAATACAATTATTGAAGTAATTGATTCCTAAAAAACTATATAAATGTCGCTGTTTAAAATGAACACATGTATACAAATTTGTTCAGAAAGATATAATTTAAAATATATATACAGAGACATTTTCCAACGACGTAAGACACGATCTATGACAGGTCTGAAGTAGTAAAAGATTTGTATAGTATACGTACGCAAAAGGACGATATCAACACGATCGTCGGGCAAATATAAACATCGAAACTCTCCCACCCGCCCTTAAAGACAACAGCACATCACATATACACAAACACCATCGTGAATACCTAGGTGGGGGAGTTATTTCAGAAACAAGTGTGGAAAGATTATGTACAGTTGAGACTGATCTGGTATAAGGCACTATTTCATATGATGTACTATATAGTCACTCTAAAAGAAGTCAAAATCTATCTATGTGAATAGAGTAAATATTATACCAACTGCTGGGTTGTCATCACAATATATAATAAACAAGTGGAATACTGCTGCGCAAAAAAATTAAAGCGGTGAATATATAAAGAACAAGATAACAGTCCTTAGAAACAGTCCTAAGAAACCTATCCTTAAAGACTTTCATAAACTCATCAAAAAATGTTAACTAAATAATCTATAGTATTTAAAACATGTGTATTTCTGTACTATAATTATTAAGCAAACAGGTAAATAAATATATTTCAAATTTTACCGCTTATAAAACCGGTAAATTAAAAACAAAGTTTTTAAATTTCCTTGAAAGATGGCCGAGTTTGCGGTTGAATATAGAATATAAAAAAATAATATGACTGCATTAAAAAATTAAAACATTTGAAATATTTATAAACTAACCTGTATTGTATTGGACTTCCCATAGTTTCCTTGAGTCTAAAATACAAATAAAACAGCTTATAATTATGTGATAGAATTACAAATACAGAAAAAAGAGGAAACAATAATAGTGTTTTGCAAACCTTTAAAGTTTATTAATATTTACATTATTGATTATATATTTTAAAAATGCTAACCTAAATTTCATATCAATTGCATCTAATTTGAATCAGACAAATTATGCCAATAGTACTAAAAAAATACACTATATGAATAAAAACAAAAATATAATATCAATATATTGGCTCCTTGTTAATTATTTTTTGATTAATGACGCACACAAATTTATTTAACTAGGTTTAAAAGCTAAATAAAAGCAACTGATACACTTTATTGCATCATTATATAAGAGATCTATTGTCAAGGTTTTAACTTCTATATATATATATGAAATTCATTAAAATTAAATTTCCGGTATAAAAAATGTTTCAAACTATTCCATAACTATAAGTTCTGATGATGAGTATTACTTGGAGGGAAATATAATAACCTCATTTGTCAACGAAATAATGTTATACACGTCGTAAATCAGGGTATTTTAATCAAAATATACGTCAAGATTTGCCAGAAACAACAACTAAATTATTTACAAGGTAGGAAGGAATATTAAGATTTCCTACGGGAACGGCGAAAGCTTATGAATAGTTTACAAATCTGCTCCTCCCAAGTGCATATTAATGTCCAAAATGATACGAAACAACGTTTTGTATATAAGAAAAATTGAAATTTAACCATTTTCATTTAATACAATGAGAACATATGATACATGATACATGATACATATGATATAAATATGATACATTATTAATAAAAATTGTACATAGAAATTACTTTGATTTCGTACGTATGGACCATGACACAAGTCATAATTATAGTTTACATATTTATTAAGCAAAAAAGATGACGGGATTGTTCAATCACTCTCACAATTAAATAGAATTTGTTTAAAATACTGATTATATTATTCAAATTTATAGAGGAGATATTAATTAATCGGAATAATAGATATTATTTTGTAAATATCTTCAATAAATGATTTCCAAAATTTCACCAAAAAATGTATCTTTGAAAAAAAAATCTTTTTAACTTAAATTGATATATACAACGAGAGCAAGACAATTTGAAAAAAAATATAAAAATTGTTGTTTTATATTAAAAAAACGACTTTTCAATAAAAATGAACCAATACTCAAAAAAGCGAAATAATCGAAATTATTATTAGTCTGTTTATATAGAGCAGAAAACAATACTTCATATGAATGAGGACGGCTCTTCGATCTTGATTTGATCCAATATTTCACAGAGTCAATTCTATATATATTATCGATTTGAAAAATTGCCACAATATAACAGGATGAGAGAAAATGAAACGTTTTGCATATTCCTTCTGCCAGAGAAAACTACACGAAACAAGCGGTTCAAATAAGTATGCATCGTAAAGATTACAAGAACTAAAAACCAAAGTAATATCACAAACACTTCTTTCATCGTCTAAATAAGCCACATAATATACCCATTGTATATAATTAATTCTCCACATTTCCGAAACCACTCGAGTTAATTCTGTTCAAACGGTTTTACAAGGGGTGTTCGTAGCCTGCCATTGTTTCTGAGAATGAATACAATTCGACATACTTATAATATACCTATTCATAAAATGTATTATAGGATCCCGTAAGAACAAACTATGTATAGAATATTTTCATATTTTCATCCTCTTCTTATCTTGAAATAGCCGGAATATGTTCTCATAAAAGTACCTAGATTATTCTAAACATAATGTATATACAGTTCAATTCTTATCAAAAGGGATAAGGAAGCCTAATCACTTCCTGCGTAAAACTTCCTTAAAAAGCAGAAGTTTAGAACACATATATTAGTTCAGTAGAATGCTTATCATACCTATAATGTATCTCTAAAATAAAAAAGAGGAATTTTTTACCGAAAGTTAACACGTTTCAGATGATAATGTTTCATATACTTATATTAGTCAAGAAAATAAAATATAATTTAAACAATAACAATAATTTATGGAACATGTTGTGAAACTAAAAAATGAGTAAAAATCTTAACAATTTGAATCATGTAAAATTGATTTTTATATATGGTAGTTTTAGCCTAGCAGTGAATTTTATACAAATTATAGAGAATAACAATTTGAATATATATTTAGGAATATTGCCAGAAATTTGCCATATATACAAACTGAATCTTTATTCTTACCAATTAGGATAACAATCGATTGCATTTTTCGACAATTATTTGACTAATCGCTGATCAACATTATTTTAACTATTTTCAAAACATTGTTTAATCCTGCACGAACTAGCTTACTACTACAGGATACGGAAATGACAAAACGAAGGATCTCCTTCCTTGCGTTATGTACAACTATAAGCAGATGATGAAGAAGAAAAAGAAGAAGAAACAAACTAGCAGTAAAAAGGGGAACACTGTCATCAGTCAGAGAAAACTTATATATCTCACGAGTGTTAATAAAAGAAAGACAATGAGACACGAGAGAGAAGAGAGAGAAAACCCCTTTTTTCAACTGGGAATGACTGACAGATTAAAAATTCAATTAGGCTTAACTCTAGGAAAAATGATAACAGTTTCACCAAAAAAGTTGACGGTTTTCTTGATGCACGAGGAGTACTTTACTCTGTAATAATAATCAGATGAAATTATCATTATTACCTAAATTCTTTGCTTGTCACGTTTTTGATTTGGATGATTAAAACGATTTGTAGTCAGTGTTTTTGAATGATATGTTTTAAAGAGTAGTTCAGATTTATATATTCAACATACATGAAATTAATACACAATGATTTTGCTATGAACAAATAAAATGGTGGGTGTTCCTATACATGTGGATTAACAGAAACGGATTAATTTTTCAAAAGTGTATGTTATTATAAACAATGGCGTGAAACATTTTTATTTATAGTGTACATTCAAATTCTTAGTGCCTTGAAAGTTATGTTCAAACGAATAATTTAGAAACCCCAGGAAGCCTATCTATCAAAAGGATACATTAAAACTGATACTATTTATAAATTTAAGTATAAACGCGACGTTTATCACAATATATTAATTACATATTTATTTACGATTATTAAAAGTGTAAAATCAATAGGACAAAAAAATAGTTGTTTGTAAAATATGAATTCCAGCATGTCAGCGCGGAAAAATATAGTTTCTAAATAGTTTCACACTTAAGAACTCGTAATTCCGAGAAGTACATTAAAAAATTAGGTCTTGCACTTTCTTTCTTATATATACATTCTGTCATCAATATATTAAACACTATTGATTTTTACAAAATATTTTAAAGGAAGGAGAATAATACGATTTTTAATTAATTTTAAAATTAGATAAGATAAAATTTATATACTTAAAATTGATTTGATGTATAAAACTTACCAAATCTTGTAGGACTGTCAATTTTATCACTTTTGGACGTGTTATGGCTTGAACTGTTTGTACCTCTTCACAAAACATAAACCAGATAAAGAGTTCTTGTTTAAATAGAATATTTTAAGAAAAAGATCATATTATTGTCCAACGGATAGCATATTATCCGTGTTTTTGCTGGTAGAAAATCAGATAATTAGCTAATATGAAAGAGCTTCAAAGACTATGTCTTATACAAAGGACATTTATTGAAGAAAATGTATAGAATATTCCAATCGATTCAAAAGTGGCATGTGAAAAAGGATGAACAATTAAGAGAACACCTAAATGTTTAATATACTATAAAGCAATATCTATTAATAACAGTAAAAAATGACGGTTTATAATTGGCTTAGAAAGAACCAATACTAATGGGAGAGGAATATGTATGTATTTCAAAAAAAGGTAAGATATGTCGTCAGAGAAAAATTATTATATTAGTATGAAATTATTGAATCCTAAAAAGTTAGCATTTCATATTAGACTGTGTTTAAAGGTAATGTTAGTAAACTATAGTTATTTAATTAGATTTCATTCAAATCAATACATAGCAATTAATTATTTAGTTTACTCCAGGTATAACTTTGAATGCATTAAATTATTAAAAAGCTTCATAAACCACTACAAAAATATTAATATATGACACAATTTAATTCTATACAGGCTTACTTTTTGTGATATTTAATAAGATAAATTAAAAATATGGGAAGACATATATTAGAATATAAATTTGAAAAATAATTTTAATCGTTTGTGTGAATTTTCTAATTGAATAATTTGGAACTTTATATGGTTGTTTTATATTGATTTCTATACGATTTTAAATTAATGTATTATATAGTATTGAATAGCATTTTATGTTTAAAGTTAAATATATTTTTCACAACTGAGTACCAGAAACTGTCAATAAAAAGTTATTAGTTTAATTAAACTTACTAAAATTATAAAATTCCTCTGATCAAACTTTTCAATTACTCTTCGTATTGGATACTAATTTAAATTTGAATAAATTATGATAAGTATTAAAATACTGAAGGAATCTAGTTTCTCTTAATACAAAAAAGACTGCCAAATAAAATATATATATAAAGGCAAGGCTGAATTCTCTGTATACCGCGCGTATAGAGTTCAATTAATCAGAGTGCCTATGACCGGAAATTCAGATCGGGTTACATATACAGAAGTGAAAATTGAGAAAACAGATGGAAAGGGGAAAGGTGGGTAGATGGGGTCGGGTATGGGTTGGCCCGAAATAGATTGGTAGAAACTTGGTGAAAAGGCAATTGTTCACGAGCAAATGAGGGCTAATTGAATGTTTTTTTCCCCGGGGAATTGATTAAATGCTGAACAGTTGTGACTTCTGCAGCTTTTTATTGCTATGGTATGTCTAATTTATAGATGCGACTGGTTCCCGTCTCCTCATAAGATTATTATTTTTTCTGTCGAACTAATTATCATAGTAATATATATTTTAAATTACTTGCGCGGTATGCTTGAAGTCAAAAATAATAGCACTACAAATTGCATTCAAACGACACAGTAATATATATAAAAGGTTTCGATCAAATTTGAAATGGAAGCATTCATTTACATTAAGTACCTGCTTGCTAGTTACAAATCAAATAATAATTTTAATATGACAATGGGTGATATTTTTGTTATTATAGTACCTACAGATGATCTATTTTTGAATTAAAACATTTTTTTATCATCTTTCGTAATTGAATAATATTTTGGTACACAAATATCTCAGAATAATATTCAGGTTCTTCCAAGTCATTTACTAGGAGGTTACTTTCGATATTGACATTGTCCCACATGTATGATTATATCGCAAAGCTAGATTTAAAAAAGATATATTATTTTGAAAAATATTTAGGAAAACCGATACATATTTTCTTGAAAATTTCTAACAAAAAGATTAATATTTATAAGCTCTGATAATAAATTCCATAAAATAATAATTATCCAACCAATTTAAAAAAAATTTTGGACGCAAATTTGATTAATTTTTCTTCAAAATATTGTAATAAAAGGGATATTTCCTAATATATACTATATATAGATGTTATTGCAGTGAAAAGGTCATTGAATGCGTGAATCATATTTGTATTTTACATAATATTTTGTTGATTAAATATTATGATATATGTAGGTAGTTTCGTAGTTTAATATAATTTCAGTTAGAATGTATTAAATTTATATCTTTATTTACAATAAACATAAATAAGGAAATTTTTCTGTTTACGAAAGTAACTAAAATTTACCTTTAGTATAACGAATGCCTTGGTTACAATCAAAGCGACAAATTCAACCGCTTGCCATACAAAAACTCGAATTGGGACACCTGTAAAGTAAATAAAAAGAAACAATTAGAATCAATTTACAGAATAACAATAAGACATTAGTATAGTTATTTTTCAGCTGGGCCACAGTATTCTTACATTATGAAGTTCGATTTAATTCAGCTTAAATTCAGCAACTTATTTAATTGTTCTATACAAAAACGTATCAAACCTAATTATAATTATTCGAATGTTAACCAGTAACAAAATGGGATAATGGGAAGTGTTATTATTTGTGTATAAAATTGAAAGGATTTGCTAAAAGTTTGCAACTCAATTTTTTTAAATAAAAATTCATTAGTAATACAAAATTCTCAATTGGATAAAACAGTTGCTTTATACAAGTAATACTGAATTATGTGAAAAATTATTCTTTCATGAGTGGGTATATGTAACTGGAAGATATTTTATTATTATCAAGATACTTCACTAGAGTTAAAATCGTTAAGAAAATTGACAAATTTAATATATTCAAAGAAATATTTATATGAATTGAACTTTTTATTCAATATGCTGAAAATCTAAAATATTTATTTCAGAAATGAGATATTTTTTAAATAATGTTAAAGCTTAAATCTATATAATGTTTTTGCTAAAAATTGTAGGAATATAATTCTCGAAAGAAAAAATAATTATATGCATATATAAGGCAATCGGCAGTTCTGCCACACATCGAGGCCAATTCAATCATTATAATCAATTTTACAGTGGGGCATTATAATAATTAATCTGATTATATAATAGGCTAAAGTAACCTAAATTCTCGAGAGAAACATATCATTTAAATATATAAAAATGTGAGACGAAGTTTTAAAAAGACATCTAAGAATAATATGGAAGAAACTAATTAAATATCACAATTGAACACTTTTGGAAGTACTACAAATTTTGATTTGTATATATACTAGAGGTAATCAAGAAAAGAAAACAAGCGACCATTATTTAATTTTTAGATGGATATTTCTAAAATAATACAAATATTATTCTCAATAACACAATCAATAACACAACCAACATTATTTCTCCATAACGATACCTAATTTTTCATTAAAAGGTATTAAAAATTAATCCAATAATTACGTGAACCGGTTATCATATGAAACAATTACATTTGAATAAAATATTAAAATTTGAGATTTTAAATTTGTTTAATAGTACATTAAAATCTAATTCGTTTTAGGGGAGATAAATTAGTCAACGAACCGACTAAAGCCAATTTCATGAGATGTCACCTCTTCGCTATGGATGACAAGCATCTATAATTTCAATAGATCTCTCTGAATTCACGATATACAATGTCAAAAACGAAAGTCTAAAGCAATTTTGGACAACAAAATTAATTAGATTTAGTTGATGCATGGAACGAAGACAATGTTATCTCGATTTCTAACGAAAAATAAGCGGATACTCTACAAAGCAGGATGAACAGTTCATTACAGATTAGAACAATGACCGCTATTTAAAGACGGCTTCTGTCTTCTTCCATTGAAAATAAATATTAAGTCCTTCGAAGATATTAATAGCGGAAGAAAATTAAACAGGTTTAGTGGCACAGTTGACTGAACAATATAAGAGAAAACACAGTTTACGATTAGAGTATATAATATATTATTGGAAGAATTAAATCATATGTTGTTAAGTAAAAAATATACATAAATAATATGAATTAGTCATATATGCAGAGCAGAGAAATATTTATACAATGTTTATTAATGATTGAAAAATGATTTCATAAAATATGGATTTGTGATTCAATTGTTAATATTTGGAATAATAAAAATTATAATATTTACTAAATATACACACTCTTTAATTGACAACCTTTACTTGAAAATATATTTTTATTATAATATCAAACGTATGACTAAAACATGAGATGCAAGTTTAAAGTTAATAAACAAAAACTTTCTAATATGGTTTTATTTAAATATTGCATACAATGTGTGAGTGACTATTAATAATTATGACTTTAGAGAATTAATGTGTTACATGTAATTACGAAACATATCTGAGTAAAATAATTTAAAATTTGATTTTTACGATTAAGAGATTGCTTTGTAATTTAGTTATGAGTCGAATAATTAAACACGAAGCATCAAATAAAAAGTAAAATGTTGAATAAATTACATATGCAGAATTTGTTTCAATAGAACAATATAAAAATTAATTGTAAACCAAATTATATATACTTCAATATCTAGTTTTCAAAAGCACTTGTAATAATGTAATATGTGATGTATTATGGAATGCACAATAAAATTAGCAATTATAATTCAGATTTAACTTGAAATTAAATACCTACATAACTAGCGTATGAATTTTAGTCAAAAATTGTATATTTTAATAAAAACTGCAATTAAGCTATTCAAAGAGAACTCTTTGTAGATGTATATTCTTGATGATAGTTTGTGAACAGTGAAAATATTAAATAATACATACCAAAGTGAATATAATATAGCCGTGTTATTAATTAAAGATGCACGTTGTCATACAAGCTGATTCAAAAAATTAAACGAATTGACTAATAAGAAATATTTATTTATTGTCAATTAATATTTCTTAATAGTACCGCTGATTTACTAATTTTTAAATCGCTTAACCATTATATTTTATTAGTTTAAATAAAGGTGTAATTTAATTTATTTTATTTAATATTATAACAACTTTTATTTTTATAGTAAGTTTAACTACACTACTTAGAAGGAGCAACATGATTTAAATTGGAAAATGGCACAGTAAAACATGATTATCTAAAATAGCTAACACATTGTAGTTTAAAAAACAATAAATGCTTTTAAATTGAAACAATTTTCTAACATTGAATATGTGTTTACTAACTTTTTTAATATTCTTGAAGGCAAACAATAGGCTGTAACAAACAAAAATGTAATACAATTACAAAGCAAAAAAGTAGTAATATAACAGTATAGTACCTATATAAAAAATTTGCAATAAGATGCATTAAACAATTCTATTTATTCCGCGTTCTCAGAGCAAACTCCTCTAGAAAATCCCATTGCACCTTTCTTAGTAGAACATGAGGACGACGTTTCTGTATTTTAGCCATAGCCTCTTTAGGTGTGAGTCCCAATTTCTTGATATAGTAACACGCCACCAATGTGGCGCTTCTAGTCCGGCCCGCTTTACAGTGTACATAGACCGAGCTATCCGGTGCAAGTCCGTCGCCTCGGTTACGATGACCACCGAGTGGTCCCCCCGTTGTGGCCTCTATGAAGGCTATTCCCTTCTCCATTTGGTCCACAGTTGGCGCGTAAAACAAGTCCTCTACGGCAAGATTGAGGTAATGGAGTCCTCGCTCCTTCGCCACCTTCTCACCCACGACAAAATCTTTGATTTCAAATGATTCTACCATTGAGACAATGCTGACAATGGACTCGGCGGCTTCGATCTTTGGCCACATATGGAGCAAGGGAAGAGCGCCCAAAACTATGCGGTCATCGATCCGATTGTACCAGTCACGGACGCCAAGTTTGTTGAGAACTGTGTTGTAACCAAGGGTAGTAAAGAAAAGAGACTCCTTCAGAAGAGATGTAATCATCTTTGATTGAATCTGCAGATTACAAAACTCTATTTTATATCTGTAATATTCTATAATGTAATAATGTATTATAGAGTATTACGTTTTTTTAAAATACTTAATCTATGTATGTCAAAACAATAGGATATTAAAAATTAACGTTCACATTTTTGTAATTCTCGAATTTAATTTAGCTTTATAATAATTTTGAGAAGTTAGTATTAATTATGTCCAAAAACTATTTCCAGGGCAATAATTTTTGTAGAAAATGAAGTAAATAATCCGTATTTTATTTATATAACTGATCTTATTATTAGTTAACTGTAAATCAAACAAAATTTACAAACAATAAATTCTATTTTATTGAAGAAAATTATATTGATAAAGTACAATGTTTATTACAATACAAAGAGACATTTTAAATACAATGATGTGTATAGTAAAAGACGACCCTAGATACTTATTATTTACATTTGTAGGTGATGTCAACTAAGATTAAAAGACAACAACTTAAAAAGTTAAGATTCTGCTTTGTTCAAACGGGCATAGCTGACTGAATACGAGGTCAGCAATTGTTCAATCTGCATCTTGTCGTTTTCTCCGATTGGCTCATTTTCAAGATATACCTGAAAAGTGTAAAATAATCCATTTCAAAGCTATATCAATCATACTACTCATTAATAAACTCACTCTAAAATCGTCAAAATAAGACTAGACTAAAAGATATAAAAGGTTTACCTACCCGACAAAGATCTAGAATCTGTGGAACCTCCTCATCCACAGACGAACTGTCTCCATCTTCAGAAGGCAACGTGACGTCAGTCAGCGCAATACTAAACTTGGATTCCGGCTGTATCAACTTCAGTAGACGTACAAATCGAGAAATGTGCAGAAAATGTTCCCCTTTAAGCCAGTGGAGAAGTAGACAACTGGTCTGTCTTCTAAGTATGAAGGCCAGAACCAGGCCGCCCATGTGACGCGTGTGACTGAGAGTTTCCAGGACTGCAGCCTGCTTGTCTGTCGATGAGGAAAGGATATGATCGTAGACAGAGTGCAGCACGTCCAGGTACCGCTGGTTGTCCGGCTCAAACTGAATACAGGCCCGGTTCAGGATGTAGAGATGCCCGTTGCGGTCTAGTAGTGACTGCAGAGATTGGAAGAAGGCCCATTTTACAATAATTGATATAATTATAGTCGGACTGATAAGGAGGTGAGCCATATATAGCGTTTTCATAACCGATTGATGAAGTCACGAAAATTCAAAAACTTTATTACAAACGATATATTAAAATTTTCAACGGTTTCATATGTCATTTAATTCGCTGAATAAAAAATCTATTGATATAACGCTTACAAAGGGATGGAGGTCGTATGCTATAGATGTTGTTATCTATATTTAATTTCTATAACCCAAATTATTAATTAAATACACTGACTCTTACGATTTCTAGACAGATTTTTTTTCAATAGAGAAAAGTGGAGTGTTAGAGATTCAGGGCATTAGATTACATAGGAATCCATCATAAAACTATATAACAAGGTTCAGTGAATTTTGGCACCTAATCGCTCTGACTATTAATTATATACAATAAAGGTTCTCATGTTTTATTAAAAAAAAAATCTAAAAAGTTAACTCTAATTACTGAAAGCCTTGAGGTACATTGAAGTAAATTTCAAAAAATCAAAGTTTAAAATCTTAATACTGTAAACACACAAAGGCAATACAAGAAAAATGTGAGAAGCGAAACCTCGATACGTATCGCTTATGAAATATTAATATTCAAAAAAACTTTATTGTGGAGAGAAAACAATGCCGATGCCCAAGATTGTCATTTATTACAAATTTTAATCAAAGATACAATAATAATATTTAGCCCTTTCACCTTTAATCGATTTGGTTCAAAAAGCGCCGGAGAAATACTATTTCGGCCTGGTAGTGGGAAGTAGGTATTCTCCATTCGGTCGCGTTCGTCCCAAGTGGCTCGGCGAAGCTCACCGTCTGGTTCGCGTACCACGACGACTCGGTTACGAGGACTGGCAGTAAGACTGATGTCGGTAAACACGAGGCGTTGATCCGCTGCCAGACAGCCGTTGAGGTTTTCATCCTTTTCAATTGAAAGTTGTTTGTCATTCCTGGGACGCATTATTGGGGGCATCTGAAGACGCTGTTCAGTCAGTGCACGCGAGGTTTCCATGGTCTGCAGAGAAAGAAAATTAACTGACGTGTTAAGTGAAATCTTTCATTAGAGAACAAAAATTAAATATTTTTTAAAACAAATTGAAAAGGCATAATTATTAACAATTCAAAATGATCTTATATTTGTTTTTAAAAGTAAGGTATTTTGGGGTAGGGTTCGTAGCTAAAGATTGAATTCAGTAACCCTAAGCTTTCACGGATAACCTGAAATCTTTGTTAATAAAATTGATTTTATAGGATTCGGATTGCCCAATTCGGATTGGTCAAAGCGAATAAAGAATGACACAACCCAAGAAAATTAAAATCACCACAGAAATAAGACAGACGAAGTAGGTTCGTCCCAATACTTTAGACATTTAACAGGCTCGATGTTTTCATCCAGGCGACAATTATTCTGCCGAATTGTGAAGATCTTTAGGTTCTATGTAAATATGCAATAAATTTTTTAAATATGTGTATGGGAATTTGGAATAAACTAGAATAATATCACAACAATATATGAATGTGTCGACGTAGAAAAAATGATATTTTCAAAAATATGAAGCGTCATTTTACTTTAAAAACTTTAGTAGAAACTTACGCTTTTCAGTTGATCATCAGTTAACAACTTCAGTACGGGAATGGAAGGAATTCTGAGATTAGGATCATGGACCTTAATTGGATCTTGATCGGTTATGCCTTTAAGCAAATTGTGAATTTCAGGGTCTAGGAAAAGATCTTCTGCGTGTTTTGATTTTATTTCTGAATCGTCTGCAACTTGAGAGATGTCTAAAAACAAATATCAATATTCACAATGAATTATATTTCAACAAGTGTCTATTTTAGAAACATTAGAATAATTTTTAAAAATATCCTTTATTATAAATAATTCATAACAAAACAAGCATAATAATAAATAACTTCATGAATTTGTAATTTAATCATGAAAATTATAAATAATATCGATTAATTGAAAGTGTGTACCCATTGTTGTTATTTACTATTAGAATTGTCTTAATTAATACCTATATTCCAAATTGCATTGGAGCGAATGATTACAAATTATAAGTTTTTAAATAAATGTATAAACAATTGTCTGCACGACTTTTAATTGAAGCAGGATTAGGTCACAGTTGGTCTCAAAACAACGTTTTTGGTTTTTATTACATGTCATATTGTGATATTTATTGTTATACTAACAAACAGTAACTAGAATCATAATTAATTATCTATAACTGTTAAATAACGGAATAATCAGATCAGTAAAGGATAACTATGGATCAGTAATGTTTTATCAACAAATTATGAATGCTATTTTTTAAATTTAATATACTTAAGGCAAAAGGCAAATTTTCAGTGATTTAAATGTTAAAAAATGTTAGATGTAAAATCAGTAAACCAATCAAGAAAATAATAATATCAAAGCAAAATAGTAATATAAACAATAAGCAGGGTCCCCACTCTTTAAAGAAAAATAATTCATGATTATCCACTATAATAAATCAATTAGCTGAGATTATGTATCTGATGAGTGCCATTGAGTATTTCATAAAGTTAAGTGCTCATGCAATGCTATTTAAAAGTAAAATAATTTTGCCATATCCTTTTTTCAAAATGTCATATGACACAATTTCAGAGCAGCTGGAACCCTGAATAAGGCATATTGAAAGAATAATTACCTTAAAAATATGATCTTAGGATTCCAATAAACAATGGTGTGAAGAAGATCAGATATTAACAATTATCTCACACTCAATAAAAAATTTAAACTCAAAAGAAAAAAATTAACCAATCTATTTATTATCAGATCTATTGACAATGTACAAATTATGATGTTCCCCATATCCAATGTATATAAGTGGCACCTACCCTATTTTTAATGCATTTTGGAAAGAGATAGAGAACTTCTATTTGTAATTTAAGGATCAGAATATTAAAATAGCATAGGATATTATTTCAGTCATATAGGTGTGTTGTAATTAATAATAAAATTGAGATGTGCATTAATCTTAACAAAATCAAATTGTATTGCATTTGTTAAATAATCTTAAAATTTATCAAATTACTGGCATATTTTTTAAGTATGAAATAATTAAGATACAGTAAGAGACTTTGAATGAATCTCTTATAAAGTCTTTGACAACAATCCATATATAGTCACTTGATAATACATAAAAGAATTACAAAAATTTTCTGCAAAAGATTGTAATACTGATTGTATTACTGTAAAAGATAGCAACCAATTTATAAAAATCTGTCAACATTACCCAAAAATAATGATACATGAGTTATTTCTTCTACAGAAGTCAATTTCAACTTCCTCTAAGTTCAAAGAATCAGTGTTGTCCTTATGGCAATGGAGAATGAGACAATTATTAAAATGTTCGTGAGTCATGGTTGTTCTCAAAAAAGTTTTGATATGTTGTAATGCAGAGCAAGACATCGCTGGCATTCATAGCTGAGACATCAGTACATGAATATTAGAACAGTGGAATGGAAACTTTATATAATAAATCTACAATATTGGGGCCTTTTGATTTTAAAAGGGTGATAATTTATTTTAGATTCACTTGATGCATTGTGACAAGTTTCTGACACAATAGTTTTCAGCCATAGAATTACAAAACTATAGCTTTAATCTTTTTATAATAAATAAATTTAGAATTAATTCTTTCAATTTTCCATAAATCTGATAACCTGGCTGATTAAATCTTCTTTGAATGCAGCTCATGAGAATATGAGGGCCTCAAAGTAAACGTTTGTAGAATGAATCAGCTGTGGATCACTTCCTTTGTTACTAATTTTATTTCCTTGGCAGTTTTTGCTCAATGACACTTAATCTTATCTTATCCAAAAAAAATCCTCAAAACATTTTTGTCATTGTAGCAATTGTCTATGCATTCGCAATGCTCATGGATGACTTTTGTAATGTTTTTGAGAGATTGTCACTGTGATGTAAGAAAAAAGCAATGCTCTAATGAAGATGAGAATTATTAGAGGGATTGGCTCATCCAGCCAATGTATATTAATGCATGAACCCCAACCAGTTCTGAACTTCCAAGGAGTTGAAAACTTTATGAAACTGTAAAGTTTCTCAACTGGTCAACCAATTACGAACTTTTAAAAATATTTAAATTAAATTGTTTTTCATAATGTAACATGATGAATTGGGATGTTATATTGTTATAATAACATTATGAAACCTAATTGAAGTGTCCTTAATTAAGTAATCATTGCTTAAATATAAACAAATATTACTCACATATATCAATTATACACTCATTTACACCCACAATCCTGTTGACTGTATACTACAACAAAATTATATACCTATATTTATCAGTCCCTCTCAAAATCCTAGATTCGCAATAGTTATTTTTAAATGGTAACAAAAATTGTCTATGTGTCAGATCTATAATAATTCAAAAAACATCATTCTTGAATAATAATATGCAAAACAAAATGTATTATAAGTATAAAATTAAATAAAGACACTATCTATGATAAAATTAACTGAAAATAAAAACTACAATGCAAACCAAATTTTAAAAGAAAAATACTAAATTATAGCATGAAAATTTGCAGAACCATATTATTATAAATAATAAAAAATTTATTTGTATGAAATTTTATAAAATTAATTTTCAGTCAGTCTAACTACAGGGTGGCCATGTGAAACTCAAAACAAAATCCGAGTATATTATTAAGAAAATCTGAGTACCTATATCTTAGGAACTAATAAAACATATTTGTATTTTGGCATCAGCTTACTCACTAAGTAATTTAACCTCCAAAAATGGTGCAAAACCAAAACAAAGAAGGTATGCATTAAAAAATATATTGCAAAAAGTGCAATTTTTTTTTTTACTTATTAAGAAGGCTTATAAAAAAACACTAAAAAAATAAAATGTGAAAATCCGAGTAAATACAAGATATTTTTCAAATCTGACTATATTAAAGTATATAGTCATATTCAGAGTATGTGTGGCCACCCTGTAACTAGCCCCATATTATAATATTCTAATATTCTAAAAATTATTGAAAGGGCCCAATGGCTATGCAGACTTTCATTATTATTAGCATGGACACAATTTTAATGCTGGGCAAAATCACAGTTGTAAGGTGGATGAAATTAAGCTTTGGACAACAATTATACATACTTTTAGTGTATATCAAAGTGACATTTGGTAAGTTAGTCCCAGTAGGTATGTAGTCTATATATTCCAAAATCATGATTGCTGTCCAATTGGAACACTACTTTACATCAGCAAACAATCACCCTAAAAAATTAGGGAAGATTACCTCATTACAATTTTTAGTTGCTAGGGCAAGACAATGTCACAATTTTTCAGTGTTATTATTTATCACTGGAAATCAAGGGCTTTTTGTAATCAGTGATAGTTACTTGCTAAAATTGCACATGAAGTAATTTCATTTTTTTTTCAAAATCACATATTTTTGGCTGGCAAAAATTCCCCCATGATAGGTTGCAAGTATTAAATGGCTCGGCCCTGTCCAAACATGGCCTGAGGCTGGGAGTAATAAATGGCCCAGGGCCATGTATTTTTTTAGTAATAAACAACCTGCAATCCATTTATTTAAGTAAGTATTAAATGGACTGGGCCAGTGGGTTATAAATGACCAAAAATGGCAAACATTATTTAATATATATATTATTATTGTTATAAATAAAAAATATAATTGTGATTTTTGTAAACAATGTCAATTAAGATAAAATGATTAAATATATCTTATCCAAGTGAAAATATAAAAGTGTTATACACATTAAAAAATATATTTGATTAATGTGTATATATATAAGCTATTATAGCTAGATATATAACACTAGTATTTTACAGAGAATAAATATAATTTAATAATATTGTTTGAAAATTAAACTTATAGGAGTAATTTGTATTGCTTTTAATTATGCCCATTAAATATATGTTATCTGCAAGTAAAAATATAAAATTGTTTCAGTGGTACCTTGCATGGCATGGAACTTGACTTTACACAGTCCACAGCTACCATCCATCTGTTCATGTGTACTGTGTTGTCATTGGGGTCCATGAAGTTGTAGCAACGGTTTAGACCTGATTACCCTAAAAAACTAGAAAGCATAAGTTACTTGACTAAAAGCATATTTGCTCAAATAAGAGAGATTTTAAAGCCACTCTACTCGCCCACCAAAATATGCCAAAACTTTCTGAATACATGAGTGTGAGGCTGTTGGATTGCCCACCAATAGAAAATGTCAAGTAATTGGGTTAGAGTCAGGTGTGATCTCTTTAAGAAGGAACCTATGGAGATATTTCTGTGCCCCCAAAATGTTCAATAAGCCTAGCAATAACCATCCACATAGTCCCTTCCCCTTTATTCTTGGAATGTCAAGTCAATGTGGCATGTCTCACACATCAGGTGATTGGCAAAAAAGCCATTTAATGGTTTTAGGATTGTTAGATTTTAGTAAAACAAGTTCATGCAAAGAAATATCCAGGTTGCATAGATTAAAACAAGGTATAATGTTTTCCAAAATAAAAGTTGGAGCATGGTAAATTGCAAATTAGTGGATGACCAGCCATAATGAAAATTTGGTTAAAAATGAAACATAAATTCTATGTAAAACAATAATATTATATATTTTTTTAATAAAATGTTGAAAACTGAAAAATGGAAATAATTTAACACAAGAATCTGGGAGATTACCAATAAAATAAATCCATGTGGTAAAATTCAATAAATAAAAAATATAAGTATATTTGCCAAATGTGCAATAGCCATTTGCAAATGATAGCACATTTATTCATTTTTTTAATTTATTACCCAATGGCCTGGCCCAGCCTTACTGAAAATTTAGAAATATTTGTGAAAATGATAGCTTTGGCAATTTAAAATTGACATAAAACATAATCTTATAAGTCTAATTCAAAATGATATAGAATATATGTAAACATTCACAGAGTAATTAATAATAATTAATTGGTTTAAAATATAATTTAATTTGACTTATTAAACATAATTATTAGATTCATTTTAGTATTCATTTCGGGATTCATTTAAAGAACCACACAACCTATACAGACATTTTATATACCAAAATGAAGCTTATGCAATTATAGGATGTATGTTTTTTCAGATTAAAATAAATAATTTTTCAATAAGTTAAGACGTGATAACCATTTAGATAGGCATTTCCTATGTAAATTGATTCATTTTAGGAACCATCTAGAGAACTAGATAATCTACACCAATTTTCTATATAATAAAATGAAGCTTAAGCAATTATAGGATGTAATTTTTTTTCAGATTAAAATAAATTTTTTGATATATATCCTATAATTGCATAAGCATCATTTTGGTATATAGAACGTCTGTGTAGGTTGTGTGGTTCTCTAGATGAAACCTGAAATGAATCAATTTACATAGGAAATGCCTATCTAAATGGTTATTATGTCATAACTTATCAAAAAATCATTTATTTTGATCTGAAAAAAAACATACATCCTATAATTGTTTAAGCTTCATTTTGGTATGTAGAACATCCGTGTAGGTTGTGTGCTTCTCTAGATGAATTCTGAAATAAATCCTGAAATGAATACTAAAATGAATCTATTAATTATGTTTGATATGTTTAATTTGTTAAAATATAACTTTTTACTAAAAATATTAAAAAAAAAGATTTTCCACACATCTCGTAATGACTTAAATATTCTAGCACCCAAAACCCATTACAACAATTTAAAAAAATGTTAAACTTACTTCTAATAAAAGGAATCTGACGCAAGTTAATAGATAAAAAAGATCTAGTTGAAAAAGTTTTAAAATTTCGTACTAGGCATGCCATTATTGCGTAAATATTACTTTTGTAATTAAGGCATATAATGATTTATATTGATAGAAGATGAAAATTTTGAAATGTTATAGATTCTTAAAACCATTTTTTATTGTATAGAAATTAATTAATTAATTTTTAATTGTGTATTTTTTTTAGATTGCACGAATCATATTCAAAGTGTAAAATACTATATAGATATATGTATTATCCCTTAATAAAAGCCAAATATATTTAAATAGTTTAACTTAGAATTTTATAAATTATAACAAAACTATGAATAGTTTATTTTAAAAATAGTGTGTTGGGCTAAGTATATTGTATGTATGTTAATTATTCTATTGTGTTAACTGCTATCTTATTGCCACTATAACATATCAAAATATATAAAAATCATGTTTTTGTACGAAGTTTAATTAGCGTCAAAGTTATGTAATAAATAGTCAATGTTTTTCAGTGCAAATAGCACAAAATATTTAGCAAAATTTAACAAAAATTAATCAAGCATAACATAAACAGGAGAAAAGATGCAGATTTGCTAGAAAAGATTTTATGTTAAATTTGATTTTTTTAAATTATATATTTGTAATAAGGGGAAATTCAGATATAAAGTTACTCTGGATGGGGGAAATGGGTGGTTTGCCATTGGGTGTATACCGTTGAGTAACGTACGAATTACGCTAATTTAGTTTTTAGAAAACTGAGCAATTCATTGATTATGTTTGAAAATTCATTTTTAGATTAGGTGCAATTTAACGTTTTAAATGTCCAAATGGTGAAACATATATATTAATTATGTGCTAAAGAATAAAATTAGTTATATATTTTCTTACATAAAATTATGGGTAAAGTTATTAACAAGATTTAAATTTGCTGTTGGGTTACTGTGTGTAACTAAGGTATAGGGTCCATGCGATGTCGGGGTGTTCAAATAGGTATTGTGACTATTTATTGGTAGTACGAGTCAATATTAAGAAATTTATTACTTATAGGTAATATAATTTATGGCGGACCGCATCGAGACCATTTGTGTATATGTATAAAAAACAATAAATAAGTATATTTTTGATACATATCCACATGTATCTATACATATATATCCACACATATCCATTCATATTTATACATATATTGTGAAATGCTATATAGTTAATGTTGTGAAATGTTATAATTAATGTTGTGAAATGTTATACATAGTTGGGCTATGAGAATGCTTATATATTGGCGAATAGAGGATTTCAACAATAAATGTATGTTGATAAATGTTTTGTAAATCTCAGCTAGTCTAATTATTTTCTTTTGTAATTCTAAAATTTGGATTGTTTGTTTTAATTCAACAAATATAATAATAAATAAATATTAAACCAATTGTTAAATACATATTTAATTTTTGAAGGAGTGCTTTTAATTATCAAGATTTGAATTAAGCAATAATAATAAAAATTGTATAAGTTGATTAACAAATTAACCCAGAACTATTATATACACATCCAGATAAAGTATTAACAATGAAGTTTAAAATCAAATCATGAAAAGAAATAATTATATAGACTTTGAAAATGTATAAGTTGTAATTCGATATGTTAGATAAGAAAACAGATAATAAGCCTGGGCTACGAATAACTTTTATAAACCCAAATTTTTGCTATAAAATAGTCAATGCAAAATAAGAACCACTGAAAAGCTAAGAGAGATTATTAAATACTACAAAAGGAAAAGAGAAAACATCAGAGATTACATCATCTAGCAACTGAGTTTAAATAGAGTTAAAATCTGTTACTTTAATCTCTCTGTTTGTCAGAGGTAATCCTGACGAGTCTGTATAACAGCGAAATTTGAGTTAATAAAAGTTATTTTCAGCTGTTTAACCTTAATTATTAATAAAGAGGATAATTATTTTTTATTTTAACAAAAAAAAATGGTTTTGGTATAAAATATTTTTTAAATTATAATAATAGAAAATTGATTAAAATATATATTATCTACACAGTTCTTATTAGAAAAATTATTTTTTTATAAATAATTATTTTTAATGTTTTATTTATAATTACATTAAACTAGAAAAAATAAAAATGCCTTAATTATTCAGTTATGCTATTATAAGGAAGCGTTTAATTCAAATGAATTTATTAAAAAAATTATAAAATTTATTGACAACAATACAGAATATCTATTAATATCATTATTACACATGTTCAAAAAACTGTTAAAATAAAATGCTATGATTTGATAAGTTTTAAAAACATATTCAAATGTATTTAAAAAACTTTAAAAATGTTATAATGTTTTGAGATTAGTATGCAAATTGGATGCAATTTAATTAAATTTATGCAACCCAATGTTATTACGTAATCAATAGGTACAAATAGTTGATATTATGTACAAGCAAAAATGCGTTCGTAAGAGCAGAGTTTTATAGGAAAAAGCAAAAAATATCACAATTAGCTATAATTAATTGAAATAGTTATAAGTCAAAATAAACAGTAAACTATTATTATGGTATAATTTAATATAACCATGAGTCACCGTTTTGCATTAGCTCCAGAAACTGAAGGTTTGTTAGTCGTCCTGAAATATAATCATAAAGATGAGACTTTACAAAAAATTACAATTAACAGGTTTACATATTGAAAAGCGGTAATTAATATTTAAATATAAATAATAAAAATAATGAAATAACCTTGTTTAAATACTTTTTTACTTTGTTGAAAAGCAGTCATAATAAAAAATTAAAAAAATCAAATAGTAAAAAAATGTTTAAACTGATTTGCAGAAAATATATAAATTTAAACCTATCGATCATTAATATTAAAAAAGATTAATGTCGGAATTTATATTTTATAGATATAATGCAGAGATGATAAATATTGAAATGTAATTATTTATTATGATTTGAACTTTTTTGTTCTTAATAACCGGGGAGGTCAATCTCAGAAACTCTTTTAATTTGATTATGGTAGTTATCAGTTTTTAGTTGTAGCGGGCTTAAACAGAGAGTTTGTTTTTATTCAAGTTAATGTAATCAAAAATTCTTTTTTAGTTAAATTAAATTTCAAGAAATACAAAAACCGCTATGAAAAGATGTACACATACTTCTGTGTAATAAGTCGTTTAAACTACCTATTTAAAATTTTTAACATTTAATCATACTTTCAGAACAAGATGACTTTACAAATAAGTTATTATAACCTAGCAGGTAGAATAATTTTTAATCTATAGTCTTACTTAGCAGCCGGTAATGTTGTTAATCTTTTCGCACTCCTGATGCCACTAGATGATGTAGCAGTCGAACCTGTCACGGCAGCCGGTGTTACTGTGGCAGTTTTTCTAAATGTTTGATATAAGAAACCTAACATTAATAATAGTAGTATGGGCTGTGGACTTCCCACTCATGAGTGATTCTATTTTTGAATGATGACTCATCGATAATACCATTAATTTAAAAAACGCAATGGTAGGTATTACTTTATCATTAAAAACTTTAACAGTTTATTCTATGTACATCCAAAATGCTTGTGTAGAATATTACCAATTATAATACTTTTTAAATGAAACTTATTTTATTTTTAATAAAAAGCGAATAATTTAAAATGCTTTTTTGTGGCATCATTGCATTGATTTACTTTTTATCTGCTTTACTGCGAAAAACTTTGTTTGGATCCAGACTAGACAATTTTTCGAGTTCTGTTTGAGCAGATGCGGACCGAAGTCCTTGACTGGCTACCTCTAGCCGAACTGGGGCATACAGGTGGAACCATTGCTGAAACAATGCAGAGAATAACACAATATTATATTAAAATTGAAATATAGAACTGAAAACAAGTAAAATACAAATGTTATACTAATTAATAAATATTCGTGTTAGCTGCTTATATACATATATTACTTTATATATAACCATACAGGGAAAACTATTTTTGAAAGCATGGGTCTATTGAAGTAGTTAAATAATGACAATGAAGATAAATATTAGTAAATAGATATGAATTCATTTTAATGATACATGATAATTTTTTGTGTGTGAAATAATTTGTAAATAACTAATAGATTATTAATAATCCGCACAGTATTATCAATGTCCATAATATCACTTACCTTAACCTGTGGAGTGACTCCTAAATCTGAGTAAAGATGTTGCCACTGTGCTATTCCCTGATGTAGAACTAACAACCGATAATATTGGGAGAATGTTGGCGCTAGGAGGTGAAATCGAAAGCTCCTATCTACCAACCAAATTTCTGGATCAATTCCTGGAACTATTTAAATCGAAGGATAACACAAATACTAAGATATTTATAAGTGCCTATATAGAAAGATATAAATAAGTTTTAGTATTTTAACAAATCTCATTTATATTATTCTAGGTATCCTTTATTATATATTATTATCAAATATAATTTAAACAAGAAATAAAAATGACAAGAAACCAACTTGTAAATTTTAAGATATATTTAGTCAACTCAATCATATTAATACAAAAATATAAAAAGAAGGATATTTAAAGTGACAGAGTGTGTTGCAGAGGTACACAATAAAAAAAGTGAAATACAATAAACGTAAAATAAAAACACTCTGTGTAAAAATAACGGTCAAAACTATAATAAAATTTACTTTGAAATAGAATCAAAAGACACCCTAACTTTGTATCATAAAAATGATTAATAATATATTTTTTTTAAATTTCAACATTAATTGTTTTAGTTAAAATATTTAATTTCGCATAACTTTTTAAAAATAAAATATGAACAAAAAATTAAAAGAAATGTAGAATGTGATTTTAGCTGGCAAATTATTATCTAATGAAAATTATTAGTTTATAAGATTATTTTGATGCATACCTACCAATGGTGCTATATATATATATATATTATATTAATTAGTAGATACAATAATGTGTTCATTTTCAATTGTTGACCATAAAAATTATATATAAAAAGCCGTCACCTAACACAATTTCAAGACCAAAAATAGATAGATAATTGCAAAAATAAAGTTCATATTGCAATCAACCGCAGACCTTATGCTGATCGACCTTCAAATAAAAGAAAAATGTGCCAACGAAAATATTTAGAGGCTCACTAGGTACTACAGGGGCAAAGCGCAGGTGTACGTGTACATTTTACATATTTAATTAAAATTCAACTTGATTTTAATTTCATAGTCAATATTTGATGAACTATATTAACATCCAAAAATTGTAATCGTATTTACATTATTCAAACAAAATTGTTTAGCGTGAGTAACATTCAGTCTAAAAACAGAAACAGGTTTCAAGATTTCCTGATAAATATAGATAAATATAGTACTTACACTGCTTTGTGCCTGTAACAATGATTCGATACAAATATCATATGTAATATAGTATTAAAACATAATAGGTATAAACTCACCCAATTTACAGTTCCTGTAGACCAAAGCAACATAAGACCCATTTTCTAGAGATTCCAATTCAAAAATTCTACAACACTGACACGTTAGGTTAGGCCTGTGGTTATCTTGAGAAAACAGAATGTTAACTAACAATAAAATAATATCATGTTAATCCTTAAAATAGATTAAGAAAGTGTAGAAAAAATTAAACGAAGAAATAAGGTTTATACGAATGCACAAAATATCATGGAATGAATCTAATTAATAACGAAAAATACCTACCAGAATCATCTTCTTCATCACTGAATTCTAAATCAAGAAAAGAAATTCGATCTGAATAATGATCACAGTATCCCGACATTCGTACAATCAGTTCTAATGGATTGAGTTGGATTCGCCCTACTGGAGTCTTTATGTCTGAAAATTTAAAATAATTGATATGTAAATATAAATTTTATGTGAAGAGCACATTTCGGAAAATATTATTTAATATTGCAGTCTATAGTGTATAAATGAGTTTTCGTCTTAAATAATAACTTCTAGTTGAAAAGATAGTCAAATTTGTGTACTATTTGACATCTTGTTAACACGTGTAGTATTAGAATACACAACTAATTATAAACACTGTTTGTATGGGCCAATAAGTCTACAAATATGTATTATTGTAACCCTTTTATAAATACAAATAATAGTTTGTAAATATCTTATTTTAACATGTAAATAGTAATGTATCTAATATTTAAAAAAAATGTATTTACCTCCACATTTACTTGACCATTTAATATTTATTCCATTATAAGTTAGGTAAAGATTTTTTAAATCATCAGGCAAGGTACATTGATGTTTCTTCTCCCAGTCAGTTATTACGATCTTTTCCACAGGACCATTTGTTGACACTTTCACATCACATACTCCTGGTTTGGAAGCTAAATAATAAAATATAATAAGATAAATCAAGGACAACCTTGGATAAATATAGCCCCTTTTGATAGATCAGAATAGCAAAAAAAGAATCTGTAGAATTCATATCTTATAGGGCACTGGTATCATAACATTTTAAAGATTATTCAAGTATGTTTTTGTGGGCATTTCGAAGTTTCATGATTACAAAAAGGAAAAAAAAGTCAGATAATTAAAACTTCAATTTATATATATATATATTTCGGATAAATTTCGTGAACGCGATAAAATTAATAAAAGCATTTTTGACTCATGGATTTATATATGAATAAAATATTTAAAATTCAAACAATATGATTAGTTATCAATATAGTTGAGTTAAAAGTTAAGATCACATTAATTATATCGTATAAATCAAAAGGAACAATTATTGATAAATAGATATTAAAGATAGAAAGATTGATCAAGTCACAAGATTTAATAGTGCTATTTATTCGCAAATCTTGAACACAAAGACATCCATCCACGATTAATAGCTGGCATGTCATCACGGATGTGTATAGCTTCTTTAATGTCTGTCAGAGGGATCTTTAGAATATTGTAATATTTTTGTAGTAAAAGGAATAATAGGGATCTGTTGGGTGTTGTGATATTTATTATAATGTTCTGCCACAGCTGATATCTTAATTCGTGTGAAATTCTCTTTTGGTTTCCCTTGTATATTTATCATCACAAATGGAACATGTTAGTTCGTATATAACATTCTTCTTTTTGCAATTTTTTTAGATAGGGTACAATTTTTAGATGTGCACGTAGGCGGATGTAGGCATGAGGATATTAATTTATTATGTGATTTGGTTCCTGATGTAAAGATAGGAATAATATTTAGTTTACTTTGTTGAATAATTTGTTTGACTTCATTTGAGTGTTGAGCATTTATATATGGAACTTTAAGGATACAACTATTTGCAAGTTTTGATTTAAAAGATTGTGGTGGTGTATGTCTTAATTTAGAGTTAATATTATCATAGTGTTCACCTGTTTTCTTTAATAAAATTGGTTTAGTTGTAGAAAAGGATGGTATGCAAGTGATTGTTGTCTGGCTGTTTTTTATTTCAAAAATATAAATGGATCTATTTAAAACATTACAAAAAAGAAAGGTATAATAGAGGTATAGATAAATTGTATTTTTTAAATTGCAAATATTGGTTCATTTGATGTTTCATGTCTAAATTTTCTTCCATGTGAGCTTGATATTTACTTATATTATTATTAAGCTCATTTGTGATTAAGTTTTTAAGTTCATTAACAGGTATACCAGTATTAGACGAGATCGAATATAACAGAAAATGTCCATCACCTTTACTAAAGCTTGTTGATAAATTATGTTGTTTAAAAAATCCATTAATTGGAATAGGCACAGTTTGAGTTGTTTTATTATCTTTAAACAGATAAGTAAGGTGTTTGTAAATATTCTTCGATCGTAATTCTAGTTTTTCTAATTGTTCTATTTTGTAATCATTTAGTAAAAGTATATCTTTAAGTTGTTTGCTTGCTTCTTGGTAATTATCTTATGTATTACATATCTTATTTAAAAATCTGAATACATGGTAATTCTTTTAAAGAATTGTAATCATTTCCTAGTTAGAAATATATCAAGATAAAGTAATTAAAAAATTTATAAAATGGGAAAGTTTTACATTTAAATATAGTCATTCATATAGTCAAATTATGCTGTTGTTTAGGTACTCAATATAAAATTTAGAATCTAGATATAAAAATGAATTGATGATGTATCTGAGGTGTCATCTAGAAATATTTCATTTAGTTCCACATCGCCTACTTTTATGACTATACATAAAAATAGAATATATTAAAAGAAATACCTGTTATAAAGTAATACCAAATAATTCCAAATAAAATATTGTAAGATGTCAACCCTTTCTTGGTAAGTGCTCTCATATGCCAGCCACTCACAATGAAAATTTTGCTGAAAATTCTCCCTCAGAAATTGGAGTTTCTCTGTGATAGCACATGTGAGTAGGTTGCAGTTTATTTGGTGCATTACAAAATTATTGCAACAGGCAGACTTGTTGCTCTACATTTACTTGCTGTTCATTTTACATGATCTCAATAAATTCAGTTTAAATATAGTTTTTAAGTTCCTTATTGAATGTCAAAATTCAAGACTATTGTTAATTTGAAGACAAGTTATGTTACAAATTGGTTCCATATTTCTAAAATGAATATTGTGATAGAGTTTTCCATCCACATGTGTTTTATGTGAATAGTTTGTAAGTCAGCCACTTCAGTCATAGCAGTCAACAAGACTTTGGAGGAGCTATAGGCAAATCAAAAGCATGGAAAACCAAAAGATGCAAGGTTGCATATTCTGTAGACCAAATAACTAAACAAAGAGTAAGTGCAAGAATATATATTAAATACACTTCAACACCTATTAAGGAATTCAGGATAAAATGAATTAAACTACCACAGAAAGTATATATAACAGAGATAAATGCAATAGAATGAGATTATATAATGAAATATCTCATAATAAATAAATTTTAGCCTTAATTGCTAAACATTTAGAAAAACTCGTCTGTCATTATTATAATTGATAACAAATTCACATGAATGAAATGTGATCAAAAATAATAATATATAATAGATTGGATTTACATCATAATTCTAAATGAAATTTTATACATTTTTTGTCAAGGATAATTTTTATTATTTACAATTTTCATAATAAATATAATAAATAATAGTCAATTGGGAATAAATAATTGAGTGAATTATATAATAGTTTTATTAATTTTCTATTGTTGAAATAAAATTGTTTATATATATATATATATTCCCTAAAAGATTTTATTTTATTTGTTATATATAATAATGAATATATGAATTAATTTGTATTAATTATTTTATAAAAGCAAAATTATTTCTGTTTATCAAATCCCTATCAAATTCAGTCAATATATAATCTTATAAATTTAATGAATATCAATCATATTTAATAAGTTAGTAAAACAATGATAAGTTCAAAACAGAAAAGGTTTTTAATTATTTGATGTAAAAATTAATATAATTAGGATATAATCAAGTATACGAAAAATACATATTTATTATGAATTGTAGATATCATATCTGTAAATAAAATTTTAATATTCCCGATTAAATTATTTTTGGCATTTCAAAAATAGAGACTTTTTGAAAAATGTAACTTATTATTAATTCAGATAGCATTTTTTTTTAATAATTTACTCTTGCAGTCTTATGCACAAAGCTCCATGAACAATGTTTTTACTTGTGCAACTCAAAACATGTTGGGCAAATATCTATGGAAAGTTGTGCGAATTTTACCCTATCTTTGTTTGCAAAGCTTACCCACCTAATTTTCACAGAGTTGAGTGAATCTGTAAATTATTTGATGCAAAATCGTATGAATGGTTGTATTTATATAATATAAATATTGTGACATAAATTTAAAACATACTATTTAACAGAATTACAGATATATTAATAGTATATAAGGAAAATATATATCTACTTTTTTTAAATGTAATATATTATATTAAACATAGTAAAACAATGGGTCTTATAATTAAATTTGTATAATTATATATATAAGTCCAACAAATTTATTCATTTACTAAGTCACTGTATACCTAGTGTTGATTTTTAAAGCCCCTCTAATGATTGACAAAGTAAAAACTCAATCAGTCCTTTTTTATTAAAAATGGCAGATCAACCAGTATACAATCCAAAAATTCCTTATGCTCTAAATAAAAATCTATTAAATATTTTACTTATCATGAGTAAATAAAGTAATTTTAAAATATCATCCTACTTATATATGTTTATTAGGTGAATTAAATAGGTGGAATATTATAATGGTATGCTTTTAAAAGCTATATAGTAACAATAGAAGAAAAGGGAAGGGGGCCATAATCTATTGTTATTCCTATTGCTGTCAGCCTATTTCTTGAGAGTTGTCAAGTGGGTGTTTAGTGTTGGCACTCAAATAATCATGTCATAAAAAGCAAAAAGTACTCTTCACTCTGTTTCAATTTTTCATGGAGGCCTAAATTGTTGAAGAATATGAAAAGTTAGTCATTATGTTATAATGGAGTTGCACAAAACATTGTCACCCAACTTCATTAAAATAAGCTGAGATCGACACATGTTCATGGGGCTTTGTGCATATGGCTTTTGGTATAAAAGTAAGAAATAGATAATTTATCAATAATAGGTACTTATCTAAATTGAACAATATGACTGTGTGCATCTTATATATGTAAGTAATAAAACTGCAATTCATTATTGTTTTATACATTTACTAAACTAAACTAATATAATATTCCTTTTATATAAAAATAGAATTTAATAAAATTCACATTTAGTATTTACCTATTATAATAAGTACAATAAAATTAAATTCATCAACTGATTTTCTCAATATCAGATTATTTTGGACTGTGTGAATGCCTACATATATTGTATATAATTTTGAATTAGATTGTTATAGGTGAAGGTGCTTTTTCTCAAATTCAAATTACCAAAACAATGAACATCAGAAATATTTTAAATTTTTCAGTGATTAGAAATATGAGAAACATGTTTTGGAAATTATAAATTTTATAATAGCATTGGTAAAAGGTTAAACCAGTTGAGGAATTGTGGACATTTTCTTTGATTTGCACTTTAAATGTACATCTCTTTTTAATGATGGAGACATAGCTCTTGGTATCTTCCATTTCTGTAATATTATTAAGGAGTTTAAATTCTTTTATAATAACATATTTCTCAGTTAAAGTTACTTTAGTTAATTTTACAGAAGCCATGCCAGGCATGTGTGCAGGAATTTAGCTGGGGGGTTCCACATTTTTATGATAGATATGTAATATATATTTATTTGTTATTTACTCTTTATTTATTATTATATAAAATTAATATATTGTAAAATAGTATTTACAAATTATTAATTTACAGGGTTCCCATGCTTTCATCCATTTCAAATTCAAGGGGTTTTCAAGGGGCTATTTTTCGAAATTTCAAGGGGCATTTTAAAATGATTAAATTATTGTAATTAAGGGTTTTTGATATAATCATTTAGAAAATCTGATTTATATTAATAATATGTAATAAATGTTTCAGAGTTGTATGTTGTTTTTAAAACAGTGTTAAAACAGTGTTAAATCAGCACGCAGTGCTGAAAATTTCCTGTTTTTAAACCTAAAAAGCATTAAAAGGCATGTATATAAAATGACATAAAATCACAAAATAGACAATAAAAATTTTATATAACATACAATAAAATTCAAGGGCATTTCAAGTCTAGCTAACTGCTAAAGATGGTTTTTTCTAATATCATAAACAATTATTATAAAAATCTGTTTTAATCTAGTAATAGTATAAATTCTGATTTTAAAGGGACATTTTTTTATTATAAAAATCTATTTTACCCTAGTGTGAGTTCCAATTTTTAAGGGGCATTTTTTAAAATTATTTTGGGGGGGTTCTGGAACCCATGAAACCCCCCACCCTGCCCATGCCACTGCATGATAAGCAATTGTAAATATAATACAGTATCAAATTTATATGCAATGGCACACAAGTCTAGTTGGTACAAGATAAACCTATACATACAATTAGTGAGAAGAAATTATTCAATGAGATCATACCTAAATCTCATGTGGTATGTATTATTCTAGCCTTGGCAATGTTTTATAAAACTAATGATTAGTTAACATCATTAACTTCTAATAAATGAGTAAAATTATTCTGATTAATTGTTATGGTGAAGGATTGCAGATAAATGTTGTATAAAACCCTTTATGGTAATAATTAATCACTCAACTGGTTGACCTACTCTAAAAAGAAAATACCATGCCAACATCTAATGCCCACATATTCACTTGACAAACTCTAAAGAAAAACACCAATCTCTAAATTGTAATTATCATTGACATATCAGGGGCAAAAATTTCAGAATTTATTGAGCCATTATATTTTAAAGAAATATTTTGTAAGAATAATAAATTTATAGCACAATAGTTATGATACTTTAATCTATTCATTTAATAATAAATACAATTGGTGAAAGGTTAATGAAGCATGGCCCTGTTATATAGTGATCTTTATCTCAAAAGCTCACTGAATATATATATATATATATATATATATATATAAATCAGATACATAATGTGTTTCATAAAAATGATAATTCTTTTTTAGAAAGATATCTTTATTGGATAAAAAATAATTCCTTTGATCCTTAAAGAATGGGAAAAGATAATAATATAAGCAGACATCAAACATAAAATGTAATATTTTACATATATACTCATAGATACATTGCACCAATGTCTATATTGATCAAACATTATCCTTTATAAACATAAAGAGTATTCTTTAATTTATTCACTCTTTATTTGACACATGACTTTGCTCATTACTAAAGAATTTTAACAACTCCAATTAATTAGTAAGTTTTATATAATAATAAAAATTATTAATCAGTCTTAGCAAAGATTTACTTTTTATAAAAATAATATGGGTAGAGTTAATGATGAATCATTAGTTTATATAACATTGCTCTGAGCTAATTATTAGTATAATAGGTACTCAATGCAAAGAAAGATAAAAACATAACAAAAATAATATGTACTTTGTGCTGTATAAGTTTGAGAAGTATGGTATCTTTGAAAAAGATTTTGTATGTTAAAATAAAATATATAATATATATTTTTTTTTAAATGGCAGATTTTTTAATTAACTCAATAAATTAAGATATTAAGACATTACAATAAGGGAAGAAGAATAAGAGGATGATGGGATAAGCAGAACAGGAAGAGAGGAGGGTAAGAAGGGAGAGGGGGGGAATTTAAGGGAAATATAATGTGTTTACAAAGTTTAGCATATATCTCATTACCTATATATATACTGTAAATACAGCACACAATTTGATGTTATTATGTTTTAGTCTTTTAGGGCCCTGCTTAACTGTATTTCCTAGAGCCTTCGTTTTCTCAATCCAGTTTTGGGTTTATCAGATATTTATTAACACATACAAATTTTATTTTAATACATAAAAAATTATTGGACAATAAAACATTTACCATTATTAATTAAACAAAAGACGTAGAAACATCTTTACATTACAATCATAATATGGTGGAAATATAAATGAATATCTCTATATAATACCTATTAGCTTCTGAAATTCAGTTATACTAGCTAACGAAGGTGCCGTCATTAAAAATCATTAATGTTTACAGTAGCAACAATTTTAAATAAAGCGCGAAATAAAAAATACACATATTAATTTGTTCAAACCATTGACTAACATATTATTTATCTAGACCCACAAACTGATCAAAACAACGTACAGAAGCATTTGAATAATATATGGTATTCGATTAATATATATTTATTTAATTTAATTTATTAATTAATCTTTATTTATTTAATATGATTAAAGGAAACGTATATCAATCATTTTGTTTATTTTAACATATAATGATGCTTGATTTAGTAATATATTATGGCGGACCATTAAGACCATCTGTGTATATGTATAAAATACAGTACAGTGAATAAGTATAATTTTTGCTACATATCCAGGCATATCCACACATATCCATACATATCCAAACATATAACTATACTCTACTCAAACTCTTCTATACTCAATAACAACAGAATTTTACCTTTACATACAAGATTATTGCCTTTTTTGACTCATCAGCTAATTAACTACGTCGAACACAAAGTGTACAACTCATCATTGGGATACCTAATTCTAATGTTGTTAGCAAATGCTATCAACTGTACAATAAAAATTCATTATGGAAACACGTCTCATATTTATGTTGTTTATAATATAATATAATATAATGTTGTAAATATACACCCTTTATTCCAAACTTCAACACTAAAACCATAAATGTTAAACTCAACAGTTAAACCATCAACAAAAAAGTTCAACAAAACCATCGCCCATTGTGCTTCTGAGCCAGCCGCTACCTTACTACCTCAGAATTGCACCAACGCCGCTTCCGCACAATCATCTATCACAATCAACGCCACCTCAACACCATCATCTTTCACAAGTAACGCAGTCTCAGCACCATCATCTTTAACAAGCAACGCCGCAGAAACTCACCATCCAACTTCAACATTCACGACTCTACCTTACAAATGCCTCAGGAACCTCAACGAGACAAAATCAACGGTTCTCTTTTCCATCAACCAACAAGTCTGCTCATCCAGCCCCTCAACAACTTAAAACCGAGGATAAGTGACGTTTTAATCTTTACCTTTTCCTCTGCAACTCAACGGCATCCTGCACAAAGAACGTCTTCAGGAATTACGATCTTTTATGACTACTAAACTATAGCCATAATTGCATCGCTCTTGCATGCCATCAATGAAACAAATTTCACAGCGACATCTCTATGTGTAGAAATATCGATCAGCGGTTTCAAAATCAACAGATGCGATCGTAAAAACTTCAAAACCCAACACTGTGGATCTGGTGGCGGAGTTCTTCTCTTCATCAGGAACTCCTGCACATTTTCAAATTCGAAATCTTTCTCCGGAACCGACTTTGAGGGCACAAGTGCTGACGTCAACGTAGCAGCATCCAGTATTCGGATCGCAACAATCTATCGTAGACACGGAAACTATTCTCCGTCTATCGAACTTCAACAATCAATCGATGAAATATCCTCAACAGACAGGCCACTTTTATTAATATCAATATGCTGGCTCCAAACCCTATTCCAACAGCAGTCTATCTCAATCTCATTGACCTCAATCTTTCGCTGCTCGTTTCATCAGTCCCCCGTCCAGCCAATGGATCATGTGTTGATGTTGTCTGTATCTCAGCATCCAACACACGGCATTTCTAGTCAACTACTTCTCTTCAGACCACCTTCTAGTCTGATGAAAACCAGAAATCATCAAAAGGCTGCCACGAGTCCCTCCAACACCCTTCGCAGTGCGGAAAAAATGGGAAAAACTGGACGACAATCAAATTCTTGCCCTTCACCACTCATATGAGTTTATTGGTCCATTTCTACCAGATTTGATCTTGATTCAGCTATTCTCCTGTGGAATCGTAATTAGTCGCAAATTCTGTCTGAAGTTCCATTCTCCCGCTCCCGAAAGCAAAAGCTTCAACACCCTAGATGGCTAACAATGGAAATCAGACAACTCATTAACCAAAGAAACGCCACCGTCAGATTCCTCAAAAAATCCAGACGCCCGCCTCAGCACCTCCATGCAATTCAAAACCATCAGAAACAAGGTTGTCGCCTCCATCAGATCCTCAAGAAAACTCTTCACCTCAGAAGACCTATCCCAGGCACATGGAAATGGTCATGGAGGATCAAATGCACCTGGAGGATCCTTAACTCTCTCCTGGGAAGGTCGCGACCTCAATCTGCTGTCCTCTAGATTAATGCTGATACAGCAAATCTCCACTTCGCCACAATCGTCGAGCAGCTCAACCTCAAACCTTCGCCCACAATACTCTGTTGCCTGTTACCACCCATAGGTACACAGTTCGTATTCTCTCAAATTCAATTATTATTATGGTTTTTTTCAGTAAAATATTTTTACAAAAAAAAGTTATTAACAATTGTTTAATTTTGCTGACTCAAAACGTTATATTACGCAAATTTATGCGCTAAATTAAAATTTTTGTTATGTAAAGTTAGTGTTTTAATGCTATTTGTCACTAAACTTTAATAAGACTGAAGACTGCTGAACATATATCTGAAGGTTTTATATTTAAGAAATACAAGTATGATGATACGTCAGTGATAACAAGTTAACAGTAGAATTGGGGTGTGTGTGTTGTGTTGGTGAGCGTTCTTATATACTAGAAACGCTCGTTAAATAAGTGATTAGCGTCAGGATAAATAATGGGATACATTAAGGTATAAGATAAAGTTTACGGGGAATACTGTTAAAATATAATATAATTTCTACCAGTCGGTACTAAAATATAGGGTTAC